>CDFN01060180.1:0-17873 GCA_000826445.1 Acanthamoeba quina | reverse complement strand
GAGCCCGTTCGTTTCTTGCCTTGGCACGCGAGCGCTTACCTCTTGACGCGCTCATCTCCGTCCACAGCAACCTCAAGGAGCTCTTCACCGAGAACCAGGTCATCCGCTCCGTGGAGCTGTCCGGCAACAGGGGCATCACCGGCGGCCCGCAGCTGAAGGCCCTCGCGGAGGTCCACGACCTCGACATCCCTCAGTTCTCCGCCCAGAAGGTCTAAAGGAAAGGCCGCCCAACAGAGAAAGCCACCAAGAAGAGACGGCAAGTGGGTGTGGCCGTGGGAAGATTGCGCCCGTAGGTCGAGTGGAAGTGCGACGAGAAGGGGCAAGGAAGGCAAGTGGAAGTGTTGTAGTTGAAGTGTTGTGTGATTAGAAAAAAGGAAGAATTTGTTCCTCTCGTTTTGCAATCTTAAGGTGGCGCTCTTTATTTCTGCGGACACGGACAATCCACCATTTTAGGCGGCGCGAGAGCGCTTTGGTTCTTTCTCTTTTTCTCTCCTCCATCCCCCTATCGTCCGCAGGATGTCGCACAGGAAGTTCTCCGGTGCGTCCCATCTCCCTACCCGTTCAATCTCCACATCCGCAAGCGAGATCTGTGTTCTAATCGATCTTGTTACTGTTCCGCGCAGCTCCCCGTCACGGTTCGCTGGGTTTCACCCCCAGGAAGCGCGCCGCCAGGCACCGCGGAAAGTGCAAGACCTTCCCCAAGGATGATGCCTCAAAGAAGCCCCACCTTACGGCTTTCCTCGCCTACAAGGCCGGCATGACCCACGTCGTGCGCGACCTCGACAAGCCCGGCTCCAGGATGCACAAGCGTGAGGTCGTGGAGGCCGTGACGATCCTCGAGGCCCCTCCCATGGTTGTGGTCGGCATCGTCGGTTACATCGACACCCCCAGCGGCATGCGCACCCTCACCACCGTGTGGGCTCAGCACTTGTCGGCTGAGTGCCTCCGCCGCTTCTACAAGAACTGGTACCGCTCGAAGAAGAAGGCCTTCACCAAGTACCAGAAGGCCCTCGCCGCCAACAAGGCCCGCGTCTTCGACCGTGAGGTTGCCCGCCTGAAGAAGTACTGCACCGTCGTGCGCGTCATCGCCCACACCCAGGTCCGCAAGCTCAACCAGAGGCAGAAGAAGGCCCACATCATGGAGATCCAGGTCAACGGTGGTTCCATCGCCGACAAGGTCGACTTCGCCGTCTCCCTCCTCGAGAAGCCCGTGCCCGTCGACAACGTCTTCGGCGACTCCGAGCTCGTCGACACCATCGGCGTCACCAGGGGTAAGGGTTACGAGGGCGTCACCACCCGTTGGGGCGTCACCCGCCTTCCCCGCAAGACCCATCGTGGTCTCAGGAAGGTGGCTTGTATCGGTGCCTGGCATCCGGCTGCCGTCCAGTGGTCTGTGCCCCGCGCTGGTCAGAACGGTTACCACCACAGGACTGAGCTCAACAAGAAGATCTACAGGATCGGTACGACACCCCCCCCAAAGCCTTCTCTCTTGCCTCTCCCTCCGCTCTATTTCTCTTTATCACATCGCTTCGAGGCCGTTTCACGCGTGATGAATTGACCCTGGAGGTCCCAACAATCTGACTCCACCATGGAGGCAAACAATCACAATCTTTCGTCTGACACGAAACATCCTCTCCTCATTTTCCCTGCATCTCTTCCGGCGACCTACGCACTCGTACTCATTTCCGATTTTTCCCCATCTCTACAGGCAAGGGCGTCCGTCAGGAGGGTGGCAAGATCGTCCACAACAACGCCTCGACCGAGTTCGATCTTACTGAGAAGAGCATCACCCCCATGGGTGGCTTCCCCCACTACGGTGAGGTCAACGAGGACTACCTGATGATCAAGGGTGCCGTCATTGGCCCCAAGAAGCGCGTCATCACCATCAGGAAGGCCCTCCTCCGCCCGACCAAGAGGTGGCAGCTGGAGAAGATCGCCCCCAAGTTCATCGATACTTCCTCCAAGTTCGGTCACGGTCGTTTCCAGACCAAGGAGGAGAAGGAGAAGTTCATGGGCATCAGGAAGAAGGACAAGGTTGTCGCCTAAGCTCATCCCGCTCTGTTCCCCGGCGCAAGCCCCGCTCTCTGCGAGTCGTCATAAAAACACACAAAACACCCACCCCTGCGCACTAGGCCTCGAGCTGGGCCCAAGAGTCTTTTTCGCCCGAAAGCCCCTGCCGGCAGTTGTTCTGTCGTGAAGGCAAAGAAGTTTCTGTTTTACAGGGTTGGCACTATCATACAGTAAGAACGTTGCCCTCAAGCCGAGCTGGCGTCGCTGTCGCTGCTGGAGCTGTCATCACCCGAGGAGGTCCCAGGCTGCTTGTCCTCTTCCTCACAATCTGAGTCTGACTCMGCCTCTTCAGCGGCTCCTTTGCTTGCCTCCTCTACCTGCGGCGGATGCTGCACCGCCACTTCTYCCGRGTCGTCCTTCACCACGGGGTCCTTTGCCTCCTCGCTCYGCGGCGTAGCGTGGTCGGCCTTCTCCACCTTCTCGTCACCCGAGCTCTCCTCCTCGCTGGACGAACTTTCGGCCTCCCCCTCTTCCTCGGAGGACTCATCCTCTTCACCGCTGCCGCGAGCTGCGCGGCTCTCCTCTCCCTCCTTCCCTTCCCCCTCGCTCGAACTCTCCTCTTCCTCTTCTTCGTCATCGTCGTCGCTGTCTTCCTCCTCCTCCTCCCCAGAGCTGCTCTCCTCCTCCTCGCTCGACGATGCCTCCTCCTCTCCGTCCTCTTCGTTGTTGTCGTCGGAGGTGCTGCTCGCGGCCTCCGACACACCACTCTCCTTGTGATCCTCGTCGTCCTCGTCGGCCGCAGGGTCCACCTCCTTCGCCGGTGCGGCGGCGGTCGTGGGGACGACCGCAGCGCTGCCGCTCTTGCCCACCACCACGCGAGGCAGAGGGCCGTCCTGTGTGCGACACGACGGAGAGATGACACGCGTGAGCGAGTGCGCAATGGTGAGCTGGCGTGTGTGTGTGTTGCGTTGCGTTGCGTTGTGTGACGCGGGGAGAGGTACGCGTCTCCTCTCGGCTTCGCTGATGGGGCTCTGCTCGGCCTTGCGGAGGGTGACGGGGAACGGGCTGCTCTTGCCCGACGAGTCGCCCTTGGGCGCCTGCGATGGGTCCTGCGACACCTTGCGCAGCGTCACGCCACTGAACGGCGCACCACCCTGCACGCGCGTACCATATACGTCGCTTGGCCGTGAGTCGTCGCTCAATCGCACCGCACACGCCCATCGCACACGCCCATCGCACACGCATGACCGCCACGCCCAGAGCTAAAACCACCAAAGGCCGTGTGGGGGGGGTACCGAGGATGCCTCTTTCTTGGGGGCGGCGCTGGGTCGCTCGACCTTGCGCAGCTGCACCTTCTCGGTGATGGCCGCCGACTCAGCGCTCTGCTGCTGCTGCTTCCTCTTGCCCTCGTCCGCCTCCACCTTCTTCAGCGTGATCAGCCCCGTCTCCTTCTTGGCCTGCGCCACCACCGCCGCCGCCACACCAGTCAATCATTAAGGCTCGATCACGCGTGTGCGTGTGCGGTGTGTGCGGTGTGTGCGGTACCCGGAGCTCGAGGGCGATGTTGCGGCCCATGAGGGCGCCCATCTCGGGCTTCTTCTGGAACATGGAGGTGGGGTTGGTCTGGGCCTCGGCGTCGACCTCGCCTGCGCGGTTGAGGTCCGGAATGCGCTTGGCCGGGTGCGAGCCGCTCAGCTTGGGCGCCCCGTCCTCGTCATCGCTCGACACCGGGTCGTCGTTCCAGTCCCCGCCCGCCGACACCGCCGCCGCCGCCGCCGGCTTCTTCTCCACCTCCTTGCCCGCCGCCGCCGCTGGCGCTGGCAGGTGGTCAGCGACGCGGGGAGGGGGCACGACAGAAAGAACGAAAGCGATCGTCTTCGTTCTTTGCAGAGGTGGTGGGAGGTGGTGGCGGGTACCTTTCTTCTGCGTTGTTGCGGGCGAGGCGCCAGAGGCCGGCTTCTTGGCCTTGCCCTCCTCCTTGCCCCTGTCCGCCTCCGCCTTCTACGCCCAGACCACCATATATTATCATTATCATTATTATTATTTTATCACCGATGAAGTCCCCTCGGTCTGGTGAAGAGGGTACCTTCTTGGTGGTGGTCTTCTTCTTCTTCTTCTTTGTGGTGGCCTCGCCAGACTCGTCGGTCGACTTCTTCTTCCGGCGGAAGAAGGACGTGAAGCGGTTGGGCTTCTTCTTCTTCTTGCCGTCGGTGGTGGCCTCACCACCCTCTTCTTCGCCCTCCTCCTTCTTCTTCTTTGTGGCCTTCTTCGCAGGCTTTGCCTTCTTCTCCTTCTTCTCCTTCACCTTCCTCTCCTTCACCTTCTTCTCCTTCTTGGTGGTGTTCTTCTTCTTGTCGGCGCCCTGAGCTGCGTCGTCATCTTCGGCGGTGGCCGTCGCCGCTGGACCCAACGGTCGTCGCGCTGCGGGCGACTTGCGCGGCGAAGTCGGGGTCGCCGCCGCCGCCTCTTCCACTCCTTCTGCGCCCTCCGAGCTCGAGCTCGCCTTCTTCTCCATCTTCTTCGTGGCCTCCTCCTCATCCATCTTCTTCATGGCCTCCACTTCCACTTCCACCTCGTCCTGCTCCACCTCCTGTTCCACCTCTCCCGGTGCCGCCTTGGCCACCACCTCCTCCTCCACCCCGTGGTGGTCGCTGCTCTCATCTCCCGACGACGAAGACATTTCTTGTGTGGCCGTTGGCTGGGGTTTGGCCCGTGTTGGTCGCGAAGTGGCCTGTTGAGCGCTTGCGTACGCGAAACTGGGCGACCACGATCGAGTGCCGGCAGGCCAGCTTCTTGTCCAGCCAAAGGGGAGCTCTTGTCCCCTCTCTGTGGGTCGACCGAGAATAAATTAATTGTTTTCTGGAATTCCAAGAACGCGGAGGAAGTTTTGTTGGTGCGCTCGTTAGAAGGCCGAGTCGAGGTCGATGGAGTTGAGGGCCTCGGCGGAGTGGTGGGCGACGAGGGCGTCGATGAAGGTGTCGAGGTGGTGGCCCTGCATCATGCTCTCGATGTCGTGCACGGTGAGGCCGCACCGGTGGTCCGTGATCCGGCTCTGCGGGAAGTTGTAGGTGCGGATCCGCTCGTGGCGCGCCCCGGTGCCCACCTGCTTCCGTCGCTGGTCGGCGCGCGAGCTGGCCAGCCGCTCGCGCTCGATCTCGTACAGCCGCGACCGCAGGATCTTCATCGCTCGGTCCTTGTTCTGCAGGGGCACCACGCCAACACGCAGACGTGAGCTACGTGTGTGTGGTGCGTGTGTGCGTGCGTGCGTGCGTGCGTGCGTGCGTGCGTGTGCGGTGAAGGTGTGTGTGCCTTGTGCTGAGATCGTTCGTCCTGGATGGAGACGGTGATGCCGGTTGGCACGTGAGTGACGCGCACGGCGCTGTCCGTCTTGTTGACGTGCTGGCCGCCTGGGCCGGACGCCCGGAATGTGTCCACGCGAATGTCCTTGGGCAGGATTTGAATGTCGGCCTGTCAACACACCACACACACACACACCCCACACAGGAGTAAGCCACGTGTATCTCTGGTACGGGAGAGAAGTGGCAGGGGCCAGGCGGCTGCGCGTAACGGACCTCCTGTGCCACGGGCAAGACGGCGACGGTGACCGTCGACGTGTGGGTTCGCCCCTGGGTCTCGGTCTCGGGCACGCGCTGCACCCGATGCACGCCCGTCTCGAACTTGAGGCGGCCGAACACGCCCCTGCCCGTGATACAGGCGCTCGATTCCTGCGTGTGGTACACCAGGCCAGACCAGGCCACGGTGTGGCGGAGCGGCTGTCAGCACGAATGGGGGCGGTACAATGACATCAAGAAATGAGGGGTGGCGGGCTCGTAGTTGGGGTACCCGGTAGCCGCCGACTTCGCTGTCGCTGACGGCCAGCGTCTCCCAGTCCCAGTCCTTCATCTCGGCGTAGGCGCTGTACATGTTGAACAGCTCCATGGTGAAGAGCTGCGACTCCTGGCCGCCGGCTGCGGCCCTCACCTCCAATATGGCGCTCTTCTCGTCCGCCTCGTCCTTGCCCAGCAGCTCTGCACCACCAACCCTCGGAGGTCAGGAGGCGTCGAGCATCCCCATCCCACCACCGCCGCCATCACCAGCAGCGAAGGCAATGGTAGGGTACCGAGCATGATTTCGTTCTCGAGCTCCTTCTCCAGGTCCATCAGCTCCCCGAGGATCCGTTTGTAGTCCTCCTCGGCGAGCGCTCCGAGTTCCTGTCGATGTGCGTGCGTGCGGTATGCGTGTGCGTGTGTGTCATGTGTTGTTGTGTCAAAGAAGGCGATAGAGTGAGCGAGGCATGTCAAGCTGGCGGCGATGGGATGACATTGCGGACCTTGTCTTGGGTCTGCTTGCTCTCCTCCATCAGTTGGTGGAGCTCCCGCAGTTCCTCGCGCTGCTGCTCAATCCGTCGCACCATGCCCATCACGGGGTCGAGAGCGTGCACCTGCTTTGTGAGCATGCCCCGCTCCTCCGGAGACAGCTGCGCGCCAGCACCAGACGGCGACGATCGGGGAGTGAGCGCCGTGAGCTGCGCCCGGTGAACGAACGCCTGCGCGCCACCAGCAGCCGTGTGCGTACCGCGTCGTTGGTCTGGAGCGTGGCGGAGAGGTCTTCGAACTGCTGCTTCATGTAGTCCAGCCGCTTTTGTATGGATTTGTTCATCGTGGTGTGCATCGACAGTCCGTCTTCCTGGGTGCCTGGCGTACCCACAGAGCAGAAGAGGGAGCTCGCGATGGTGAGTGTTTTTGGTTTGCATTTCATAAGTGATTAAGTGCAGGGAAGGGAAAGGTACCGGGAAGGGAGAACCGGCGAAGTGGAGGAGCAGGGGAGCTTGCATAGACACCCAGCGCTGTCTGGCAGCCGGGCGACATGTTGAGCAAAAATCGCCCCTGTGGCATGTGAAGATTATGCCGCCCGGGCAAAATCTGGAGATGGGAGTAGATTAGACACGCGCCCTATGGTCGCAGCCATGCAGTCCGTACCGGCCAGCATAGCGAAATCGGAGCTCGAGCTGCGCGCTTCATCTCGGATGGCCGATTTGTCCAATTTGACAAAAAAAAACAAGAATTTCTCACAGGGATAATATTTTCTCGCGTCATTTCTCGTGATCGAAGGATTCGATTTCCCGCCTGACAGCTTCGTCAATCAGGGCCTGACACACTCTGCCCATCCTGGATCGGTAGGGGACACAGAGGAGAACGTTCACACAGCTGTGTGGCAGCCGCCGCAGGACACAATGGTGCGCCATCATTGGCGGTCCTTACCCGATGAACGCCAAATTTTAATAGGTGGTCGACATTAATTAAGATTAGGTAATATCAGGGAGTAAATAGTTGCCGGTTTAGCGGTGATCTCGCCCAGTCGGGCATCGACACGCGCGCGAAACTCCACACAGCCGGGAACTTACTTAGGTTCGCCAAAGATTCAGTCACCAAGAAGGGAAGCGCACGCCCAGCTGCTTCAAGGTCTGGACGACGAGCGAAGAAGAAGAACAAGGAAAAACTACACCCTACAAGGCCCCCTTGATTTTAGGGAAGGCCTTTCTTCATCTCATCGGATCGGTGGTCCCCTCCATGACGAACATCTTCTTGCCTCCTCTTCCACCATCTCCCCTTCATCGCAACGCCATGGAGCCCTGGGGCCGCCGCACGCACAAACTAATCAAAGAGTACGTTCCCGAAACGCAGCGACCCCCCGCATCACACTGTGGAATACGCCAACGACAACCGCCACCAAAGATATTACTTTTGCGATACGTCCACAGCTCTCGGGAAGGCTCTTCTTTGCTAAGACGTCACCATCTCCTCTTCATCTTGCAGGGAGACGGACGACGACGGTGACAACTGCCGGCAGCAGCAGCAGCAGCAGAAGCGGCAGGAGGCGACGACGCAGGCGATGGGGCTCGATCGCATCATGACACCCCCTTCCTCTTTGACGTCAACGATGCCCGTGGCCTGGATGCTGCCAACCACAACCAGCGGCTCCGCCCAATCTTCCGCATCTTCTTCTGCCGCCCCGACATCTGTGACGTCCACCTCGAGTCGCATCCCGGCGCAGGACATCATCCTCTCCACCCTCCACCAGCTCCTCGACCCCACCCTCCAGCCGCCACCGCCCCAGCCCCACCACCAGCTGCCCCGACGCCCGGCGACCCTCGCACCATCATCGTCTTCGTCATCGGCGTCGTCGTCGGGCCGGGCCGTTCAAAACCACCAGCGCCTCGAGAGCTCCGCCGGGGTGTCGGCAAACTTCCAAAGAGGAGGAGCTCCGCCGCTGCCGTCTGCAATTTCCTTCCCCAACTCAGTCAACGCTGCCGCCGCCAGCGCGCCCGGTCTCCCGGCGCTGGCCCAGGACCTGTCGTCGCTGCCGCATCTGCTGCAGGTCGCCGCCTTCTCGGGGATCTCGCTCCAGGCGCTCCTCGCCTCCCTTGCCACCGCCTTGCCCGCAGGTGTCGATCCTGGCGCTCTCCAGCCCCAGCCCCAGCGCCAGGCCATGAGCTCCACTACCGCTACTGCTACGAAGGCACCGGCGCAGACGCCGCACATCCCCGATCCGACGTACCCGCGCGCGGTGACTACAGCCCATAAGCTCCCGTTGCCCAAGGCACACAGCGGCGGCGGCGGCGGCGGCCTCTCGTTCACGCCATCGGTTACATCGGCCTTCACGTCCCTCAAGCGCCCCCGCGCGGGGGAGGTGGCCAGGTCGTCGCCCCCGCGCTCGCCCAACCTGCCATCGCTGTCGAGCGCTGCCGCGGCCAGGGCCACCACCGCCGGCAAGCCGACCCCGACGAGCAGCCTGCCCCTGTCGGCCCTCGCCGTGTCCGGCGTCCCGGGGCTTCCCCCGCCCGACTACGCCGCCACACTGGCCGCCTTGGCCGCATCGCAGCAGCCGCCGATGGCTGCCCCCGCGGGGGCGGCGGCCACCGCCGACCAGGCGCGGATGCAACAGTACTTGCAGTTCCTCCTCCTACTCCAGCAGCAGCAGCCTCCGCAACAGCAGCTGCCGCCGGGTTTCGCGGTGGCGCCTCTGCCGTACATCACCACACCCCTCGTTCCCATCATCACCGCCCCCGCGCAGTCGTCGTTGTCCTCGCCTTCGTCGGCGGCCTCGACGACATCGACATCGGGCAAGCGGGCACTGACGAGCGTCAAGCAAGAGAGCGGCGGTACCAAGCGCAGCAGGGGGTCGCGCGACGACTGCCCGGTGACGGGCCGCACCAGCTCCAACGGGGGGCTGGCCCCGACCGGCGACGCCAGCGACACGGCCGGGTCACGTAAGCGGACCAGGCTGGACGACCAGTACGGCCAGCTGACCGACCTGGGTCCTCCCCCTCGCACCGCCGGCGGGGCAACGCGAGACGGCGGCGGTAGCGCTCAGTCGACCCCTCGCCGCCGCGCCGAGGCCAGCTTCGGCGGCGACGGCGGCGACGATGACGATGCGGTGAGGCGGAAGCGGATCAACCAGAGCCAGCTCGACGTGCTCGAGGCGGCCTACCTGGACGACCCCCTGCCGAGCCGGAGGACCAAGCAGCGGCTCTCCACCCAGCTCGGCATCTCCATCAAGCGCGTCCAGATCTGGTTCCAGAACAGGCGGGCCAAGCAGAAGAGGCAGAGGAGGGACGGGTCCGACAGCGGAGGCGACACGTTTCCCGAAGACGGGAGCGACGACCCCCCGTCCGGGGGCCTGTTCGGCCTCATGGACTAGGCCAGGCGCGTCGGGGCCATCAATCCTCGTTGTACATATCTACTGTCCTCTGCATAGCACGACACCTTGTCAGCTCAAAAGAAGAAGAAGTAAGAAGAATTCGTGCTTGTTGTCGCTCGGGCTGACCGGGCTTGAACGGAGGAGCGATCACGAGCGGGCGATGGCCATGCCGTCGGCGCGAGGGTCGGAGCCGGCCCAGAAGACGCCCGTGACGGGGTGGCGCCAAATGATCTGCCCGCGGCCGAACGTGGCGCGGTCGTGATCCCGCACGATCGCCACCCGGTGGCCCATGTCGGCCAGCTGCTGCACGACCGCCTCGGGCACGCCCTCCTCGATGGACACCATGCCGTTGGACGTGCCGTCCTCGATGCAGAAGCGGGGCGCGTCCACCGCCTGCTGCGGGTTCATCTTGTAGTCGATCATGTTCAGCAGCACTTGCACATGGCCCTGATCGACGATCAGCGAGACGGGGGTCAGGAGATATGAACTCGCGAAGGTAGTTCACGAGAGACGAGCGCATTTACCTGCGGCTGCATAAACCCGCCCATCACACCGAAGGAGCAGAAGAGCTCGACCTTGCCATTCACCTGCGCGACAGACCGTCAGAGGGCAGGAGGCGCGAAGGAAGTGTCTGCATGCGGGTAGGGTAACCTGGTGCGTGGCCATGCCGGGTATGATGGTGTGGTACGGCCTCTTGTTGCCCTCCAGCATGTTCGGCGAGCCCTCCTCCAGCGTAAAGTTGGCCCCGCGGTTCTGAAGCGTAAAGCCGCACCCTGGTGGGAGCGACAACAGACACCACACGACGCGTCACTCAACGCCGATCGCGGGTCGTTCATGATGCACCGTTGAGTGAGGGAGCACGCGAATACAAGAGACGAACCCTTGGGGATGATCCCGCTGCCGAATCCCATGTAGTTGGAGTTGATGAAGCTGCAAGCGTTGCCCTGCTCGTCGACCACCGAGAAGTAGACCGTGCAGGAGGACGAAGCGGGTGAGCCCTTCTCGATGTCGACGGCGGCCTTATCTGGCTTGAAGTACTGCTCGAGCCGCGCCTTGGCGTATCGGTCCGACAAAAGCTCTTCAATGGGCACATGTACGCGCGACGGGTCCGCCACGTAGTACCGCGTGTCGGCGAAGGCGATTCGCACGCACTCGATGAGCGTGTGCAGGTACTCGGCCGAGTTGTGCTCGAGCTTGTCCGGGATGGTGTGCTCCTCGAGTTGCTTGAGCATGTTGAGGGCCATCAGGGCCGTGATGCCCTGACCATTGGGCGGGATCTCGTACACGTTCACTCCCTGCGGGGCAGCGGCGATTTGAGTCAGCGTCGCCACACTGTGACATGAGCGCGCCAGTGCGGCGGGAGGGAATGCACCTTGTAGTTGACCGAGATGGGCTTGTCCATGGTGGAGCGGTGGTTCTTGAGGTCGTCCAGGGTGAGCAGACCGCCAAGGCCGCTCAGCACCTGCACGATCTCCTCGGCGATGCGACCCTCGTAGAAGCCCTTCTTGCCGTGCTTGGCCAGCTCGCGGAACGTGTTGGCCAGGTTGGGCATGCGCATCACCTCGCCGGCCTCGGGCGCACGTCCATGCAGCAGCATTTCATCAGCGTGCGGCCTAATAACGTTTTATCGGTTCGTCAGTGATTGAACGGCGGTGTGTCTGTTGTTGTATGACGAGAACGGGCAGGAGCTATACCCGTTCCTGAGCTGGCCAACGCCCTTGGCCCAATGGTAAGCGGTGATGGGCGAGACGGGAAAACCGCGCTCGGCCATGTCGATCGCCGGCTGCAGGATGTCGGCCAGCGCGAGGCGCCCGCTGCCGAAGGTCTCCACCGTGTCGACCCATCCTGAATGCGAGATCAGTATTTACAGAAGGCAACACCGATTGCGAGTGAGCCGAGGTACCGGCAGCAGCGCCAGGCACGGTGACGGTGTGGGGCGAGTATCGGGGCAGATGCTTGGCGCCCTCTTGCACGACACCCAGCTCCTTGAGCTTGGCGACCGACAAAGCCGCGGGACAGCGACCGCTACCGTTGAGTCCGCGCACCTCGCCTGTCTCGGCGTTGAAGAACAGACAGAAGCAGTCACCACCGATGCCCGTACTTGTGGGCTCGGTCACCTGCACAACACAAGCGACCACGTCTAAACGCGCCGGAGGACTGAAGCAGGGAAGGAGATAGCAAGGTGGTAACGTACATTGAGCGCAGCGGCAACGGCCACGGCAGCGTCGGCAGCATTGCCACCCTTCTCAAGGATCTGTATACCAACTACACGGGTCTTAGCGGTATACCAAAACGAGGACGTGTTCAGGGGTAGGGCGGAGGGCATAGAGCTCACGTACTCTGCGAGGCGAGCGGTTGGCTGGACGACACAATGCCACGAGTGCCAACCACGGGGGACCGACGCGAACGCCAATTTGCTGCTTCCATCTTCTGCTTGCTGCGCGGCACTGCTGTCGGCGACAGCTCCCCGCAGCACTTTTCGTCCGCGCAGTCTCGCGCTGTCCGGTTTTTTGTGCCTTTTTCTTGGCGCGAAAAAAGAGCGGGAAAGAAAGCTTGATCGAGGGATTTGCTTGTGCACGACCCCCTTCTGAAGGAATCATGCAAGGCGAGGGGCAGGAATCCGCAACGACCACGACAGCTAGTCCGTCAGTTGAACTGGATGCTGAATTCCAGAGGGCCAAGACCCTTCTGAATGAAGACAAATTCGATGAGGCCAGCGACATCTTCAGCTCCCTCCTCGCTTCTAGGTACCCATCCTCCGCGATTCGATTCAAATGATGCTTAGCATCTTTCATTGTTCGTTGAGGGCGTTGTAACCGTTGTCGCCCTTAGGGTCGAGGCGGAGGGTGAAGTGGCGCCTGGCTTGGCTGTGCTCTACTACATGTACGGCACGGCCATGCTTGGGCTCGCTAAGAAGGAGAGCGTCGACCTCCTATCGACCATCATGCGGCGAAAGATGCGCGAGAGAAGCGGCGAGCCTGCCGACGAGGACGACGATGAGGGCGAGGGAGACGAAGAAGCTGCAGCGAGTGCGTCACACCCTTCTGAGCACTGCCTCCTCTGCTCTCAAGACTGACGCTCGATCTTCACCCGCAGCCTCGGCCGAAGAGTCCCTCGAGATTGCGTGGGAGGTGCTTGACACGGGTGCGTGGCGTCGTGTTCGGTTAGGTGGGTGCGTGTGGCACTAATTAACGTTGGTCGGCGGTACTGTTCGTTCGTCTAGCCCGCGTGATCTGGGAGAAAGACGAAGCCCAAGCCCTGCGGCTGGCCGACGTCCACATGCGCCTCGCTGAGGTACACGAGGAGAGCGACAACATAGCCGCGGCCATCGACGAACACAAGCAGGCCCTCGCCCTCAGGCTGGCACACCTCGAGCCCCACTCGCGACTGCTCGCGGAGGTGTACTCGCGCCTAGCCTTTGACTACTCGCTGGAGAAGCAAAACGCGGAAGCCCGCAGCGCCCACGTCAAGGCCGCCGAGTGCGTCGAGAAGAGGCTCGCGCTGCTTGAGAGCGAGGTCGCCTCTTCCGGCGGCGACAAGGGAAAGGATACGGCCGAAGGCGCTGCGCCGGCGACCACGGAAGAGATCGCCGAGCTGCGCGCCATCCTCGAGGACCTGCGCGAGAAGGTATAGCTATCGCATGAGGACCTGTGCCGGACATACGACGCTTATTCAACGCTCTCTTTTGGGGTGCTCTCCAGATCGACGCGCTCAAGGACGCTGATGCCGAGGACGCAGCAGTGAAGGACGCCGGGGCGATGTTCAGCCCACCATCTGCGCAGCCCGTCCCGCTCTCTACGGACAAGCCGGCCACGACCGCTGTGCAGCCGGCCGTGCACCACCTGGGCGTGTTCGGCCGATCAAAGAAGGTTCCGCTCCCGTCGTCATCGTCTCCAGCTTCGACCACCACGGCTACAACGGAGAGCGAAGAGACCAAGGGCAAGCGCAAGAGGGAGGAGCGGCCGGCGGAGGAGCCTACCGAGACGCCGTCTGCCGTCGACGCTGACAGTGCCAAGAGCGACGACGTCGCCCTGAAGAAGGCCAGGAAGGAGCAGTGAGCGCACTGCTTGATCCGGCGGTACTTGCGAGTGAACGTCGTCGGCAATGAAGATGGGAGTGGATCTCCATCGTTGTTGAACATAGTTGAGTACATCAGACTGTCTGTGATCTCTCTCTACGGCTCAAGCGTAATTCCATCGGTAGGAGGCTCGTGCGCCCTTCTGGCTGCAGCGCAGCGCGCTCCGGAAGTGCACGCACACAACACGAGCCAAGTGTCCAGCATCTGCGGCAGAAGGAGGAGGCACGGGAAGCCAGGCCTCGGCTGAGGGCCGGATGGTGATGAGCAGCTTGACGTCCGCGTAGTCGGTCGTGATCCAGGGACCGGTCATGAAGTTGGGAGCGCCACCCTGGCACTGATCGCAGAGCGCCGTCACTGGCCTGGCGTCGGAGGCGAACAGCAGGAGCCGCACCACCGATGCCACAGGTCCATCTGTGGCGTCGAAGGTCTGCACCATCGTGTAGACGACATGTCAAAGATGATGCGTGTGAACGGCTACACTGTGCAGCGTGCAGGGTTTGGTACGTACCTGTGACGAGCAGCCACAGCTCACAAAGCGTGTGAAGAGCTCGGCCCAGGGCCTCCTGCTCCACACCTGGCCGGCTGTGAGGAGCTCCTCTTTGACGGACGACCGGTAGTATGGATCGTTCTCGTAGTCATCATCCTCATCATCGCTGCTGAACACCGGCAAGTCCCGAGCCTCGCTGATGGCCACAAGGTGGTGATCAGCCCAGTCGGGCGGGGCGCCGGATCTGTCGTCCTTGCGCCGCCACATGTACATGACCGTGCCCAAGGGCTCCCTGCTCGCCCCCTTCTCCTCGTTTGCATCTAACAACCATCAACCAGCACCACGGTCAGGTTCGTGCGGAACGAGTTTGCGCGTTGGGGGGGGGGAGGCTTGTACAGCGGAGGTCGGGGTGTGGTGGGGGAAGGGATGACCAGAGGCGGGCAGTGTGGTCGCGCACAAGGTCGAGGCTGACTGAGCGCCAAAGCTGGCACACGGCCGACGTGGTGCGGACCCACGAGGCTATGCCGTCATTGGAATGGCCGACGAGGAAAGAGAGTATGTGGCGCACCAGCTCCACCGGTACCTCCTGCTCGCCCAGCACCTGTGCGTGGGTACTCATCTTCAACACAAGTTCGGCTGTCTGCTTGGCCATAGGAAAGAAAAAGAAAAGTAGTGCTACGCGGGCGAGTTGGTCTCTTGTATTGTAATCGCCTTCTTGGCGCTCTTCTCCATCTGTTTCTCCCAACACTCGAGCAGATTTGTCAATTTCGTTTTAATTTGTATTTTGTGGGATTGCGCAAGGATTAGCAACCCACAACATTTTGGCCAGGGGATCCAATTTCGCCTTTGGCAATACACGCAAGATGAAGAACATCAAGGCTTGGTTGTTGCAGCGAGGGCCGCGTGGATCGAATTGGTTCCAGGTTTTGCTGCCAAATGCTGATTCTCTCTGGCTGCGGGTGATTAACTTGTGACTCGCTCAGATTGCACAAGTGATCGTACCCTTGTCGGCTGTGGTGGGAGGTGTCTTCTTCACCTTCATGGGAATCAAATCGCACAACAAGCATCAGTGGCAGGTCATCGAAGAGGGTATCTCCAGATTGAAATTTACATTGTGCACTTTTTCTCCTTTCATCTTGTGAATTCATTATTCATTCCGTCGTGCAGAGGCCAACAACAAGCGCTGGTTGGAGAACATCAAACGCGAAAGGCGAGAGAAGATGCTGCGCGTTCAACAAGCCGAGCAGGCCAAGTCGGCCCAATGCGCTTGTCCTGAACATTAGACAACGCCATGTCTCCTGCGGGAGGGACTTGCACGTTGCGCGTATAGTTGTACATATCATCACTACACACACCCTTCGATCGCCACCCGAGCGAATAAATCGTGGGGCATAATTATAATCATTTGTCAATCCTTCCGCCATGGACACAACAGGCAAGGTGCGAAGTGAATGAGGGCTGGTCCGTGGCCAGTTGACTGGGCTCAGTGTGCACTCCTTTGCAGGTGGCCATCGTGACGGGTGGAGCGCAAGGTATTGGCCGTGCCTGCTGCCTTCTTCTCGCCCAGCATGGCTTCCACGTCGTGTGCGGTGTACGTGTTCCCCCCCCCCCTCTCCCTTTTGCAGCTCTTTCAGGCCTCACGGTTTGCTTGCCTCTTGCAGGACGCCAACGAGGAAGCAGGCCGAAGCCTGGAGGAAGAATGGAGCACGGCTCAACAGCGGCAAGACGACCCAAGCCGCATACTCTTTGTTCCCTTTGATGCCGCCCAAGGTGTGCGATTCCTCCCTCTGTTCCTTTGTGACACACGACTCACCGCCGCACGCACGATCCAAGGAGCCGACTGTGAGCGCTTGGTCAATGAAGCCATCAACAAGTTTGGCAGGATAGACGTTCTCTTCAACAATGTGGGGATTCAGCCAGCCCCCGCCCAAGTGCCCATCCACCTCCTCGAGGCACAGCATTGGGACAGCGTATGCGTTGCAGCATGCCCCCCCCCCCCAAGTGCCCTTGGTCTCTGAGACCTTCTTCTTCGTCAACAGATCATGGACGTCAACCTCAAGAGCATATTCTGGATGTGCAAGTTCTGTATCCCGCACATGATGGAACAACACAAGAAGTCGGACAGCAGCTCCCAGTGCTCCATCATCAACAACGCCAGCATCCAGGCCATCAGCAGCCAGCCGCACGTGCCCGGTAAGAATTCTCGCAGCGGCCACTTCATCGCGATGTGCGCTCACTCGGGTGTCCTTTCTTCAGCCTATGCCGCGGCCAAGGGCGGCATCGTGGCGCTCACCCGGCAGCTGGCGTGCGACTATGGCCGCCACGGTATCCGGTTCGGCTCCTTCTTTCCTCCAATCGTACTTTTTCTCTACGAAGATCCCGCTCCTTCTATGGTGCTAGACTCACTGTGCTGTGTGTGTGTGCGCGCGAAAGCGTGAACACGGTGAGCCCCGGCACCATCGCCACCGAGCTGTCCAGGAAGGCCACACCGGACTTCACCTACGTGGAATCCAACACGTGCGTGGCCCCAGCGGCTCTCGCCCCATTTCGTCTTCCCTGCCGTTTTTTGCCCCGACTCCCGTCTGATTGCTCGACCTCCGGAGGACAGGCCGCTCGGGCGGGTCGGCGATCCGGACGACGTCGCTTCGCTGGTGCTCTTCCTCGCCGGAGAAGGCGCCCGGTGGATCACGGGGCAGAACATACCGGTCGATGGAGGTATCACCATCAAGGGCGGGTGGGCTCCTCTAATCGTGCCCTGAGGCGGCCAGCGCAAGCCCGCAAAAGCCCCGAACGAGAAGCTTTTTGCTATCGACCATCTACCAAGACTTTTTGCCTAAATAGGTTCGCGGAGACCAGCACCGCCATACGCGGGTCTGGGACAATCATCTGGGCTCGTGTTTGGGCCTCACGTGCACGGCAAACCGCGACCTCGATTTGGTGCAATTCCATATTCCCCTTCACCTCGACACACGAGAAGAAGCAGTCGCCGCAGAGAGAGAGAGAGAGAGCGAAGCCAGCAAGCAAGAGAAGGAAGAGGTCCGGCGGACAGGCGCCAACAACCCCACACACGCAGCACTGAAGGTGAAGCAACGGAGCAGCTTAATAGGGAGGACGCTGGAACTCACAGACTTTCTGCGTCTTCTCTAGTGCGTACAGCTACCGCTTTCGGTCTACGGCACACACGAGTGAGCGGCCAGAAAAAGAGGCCACCCGCCCTTGTTCCTGAAGAAGATGAGAAAGCAGCTGTCCACCACCTTCTCTGCGCTGGACGAGATCACCTCGACCAGCCTGGATCCCAATCCCTCGCTCGGCTCCGTCCTCCTACGGGGCGACCAGTCGCGCATGGTCGAATCCCTCCTCTCCCGCCTTGCAACCAATCCATCCTCCACCGCTTCATCATCTTCTGCCTCCACATCCCAGCGCCATGCCGCGCCTCCCGCGCCTCACTCTTACTCCGACGTGGCGACCACGATGACGGGGCCACCTCGCCCCACGCCGGTGCCTCCACAGCTACAGTGGGCTCCAGCGGCCGCCATCTGCTACCCCTACCGCTCGCCACCGCCACAGCCGCACTACTACCCGCCCCCTCAACAGTAC
>CDFN01060168.1:2834-14355 GCA_000826445.1 Acanthamoeba quina | reverse complement strand
CGCCGACCCAGGGCTGACTTGACAATGACGAAGATGCGGTACCGCCCCAGAGCCACCAGTGCCTTCTGGCGCTTCTTGGAGTCGCTCTGCGGCTCAGGCGAGACAAGGTGAGACTACGCCGCAAGTGCCACGGGCAAAGGCCGCGTGAGGGAAGCTGACGCACGGTGATGAGGTGGGCGTTGCCAATGAAGGCGAAGGCCGGCGGGCTGATGGAGGCGTCTTCCTTCGTGCCCTCCAGGCAGTTCTCCTCCACCCACACTGCCGGTCAAAGATGGATGCGTAAGCATCACAGAAAGAAGCATTAATTGATTATTTTGTTGATTAACAAAGAAATTACAAATCATGAATGGCGCGTGGCCAGGAACGAAAGGACGCACGCTGCTCGGCAGAGGACGCATCGCCAGCCGCTTCGCCCTTTCGTGGCGAGCCGTCCATCTTCTTTTTCAGTTTGCTCGCACCACGCCCCTCACAATTCAAAGCTCGCGGGCAGCAGCGAACCAGCGAAGGCCAGCTCGCGCTCGGCGCTTTTCTGTTGCCGGGAAGGCGCCCCGTAGAATACACAACAAGCTGCATTTGCAAGAAGCCGAAGAGAAGGAAAGGACAAGAAGAGGGGAGAGGGAGGGAGAGGGGCAGTGATGAGCGCGAGAGTCTGCAGGAGACACTTCTTGGGGCGAGGTCGGGGTCGAGGGACCGGGTGTGTTGATTGATGGAGTGATGGTGGGAGAGGCGTGCGGTGTACAAAAGTACCAGAAGCAAGGCTTAGTCCTTCAGCTTCTGAGCCCTGCGCAGGCCCGGCAGCAGGCAGCCGGGAGGACCGGCCTTGCTCAAGAACGGATGCTGGATGACCACACGCACACGCGATGAGGGTTTCAAGCAACACCGGCCACAGCCAAAGTAGTGTCGAGATCTGAAAGGGTCAAGCTGTGGGAGGTGTAAAGACCTTGAGCAGGGTGGCGGCGTCGGGCCTGGCTCCGATGTCCTTGGCGAGACACTTGTTCAGGAAGTCCTTGCACTCGGCGCTCCACTTGTGGGGCTCCTTCATGCCGGGGATTCCCTGGGTCGTGATCAAGAAGAGGGCCTGGACGAAAGACGAGAAAAGAGGTCAGGCCGTCGGCCCGCGCAGCAAGGCAGCTGAGCATTCACAGGACAATACGTACCCTGAGGGGAGGGAACTCCATGTAGGGAGGCTCGCCATCGGTCATCTCCATGAGCATGATACCGAGCGACCAAATATCGACCTTGTAGTCGTAGTCCGTTCCTTGGATCACTTCCTGAGCACCGATAACGGATAGGACACTCAGCAAAAGCGAGGCCGTGGGCTCGAGACATGCAATCTGAACGTACCGGAGCCATCCAGTACGGCGTGCCGACCACTGTCGTTCGCTTCGCCTTCTGCTGCGTGAGCTGCGCGGCATAACCAAAATCGGCTAGGGGCGGCGGAAAGGGTCAGTTGCAGGGTCAGAAAGCGTGACAACCACAACTACCAGCCGAAGAATGCGCGTATCGTACCAAGCTTGATGCTACCGTCTTCACCGATGAGCACGTTGTCGGACTTGATGTCTCTGTGGATGCGGTGAAGGCTGTGAATGTACTTGAGGGCCGAGAGAGTCTGTGATGGCAATCGAGGATTAGATAAGATAACAACAGTCGCCTCTGCACTAAGACTGAGAGATGTCATAGGTGCACAGTACCTCGCGACAGACGAAGGCAGCCTCGGCTTCGCCCATGTGGCAGTCGCCGTTGGGGTACTGCTCCAGCCACTCGGTAAGCATGCCGTTGCTCAAGAACTCCATCACCACCTGTAAAAGAAGAGGTCAGTCGCACGACATCAAGGGGAAGCCGACAGCTGATCATCATACCCAGAGCTCGCCTCCAACGATGTAGGAGTCGATATAACCAACAATGTTGGGGTGATTCGAACTCTTCATCATGTGGATTTCGCTGGCCAGGAGCTTGGCGCTCTCGTCGTCGAGCTTCATCTTCTTGATGGCGACCTTCCGGTTCGAGCGCTTATCCAGAGCCACGAACACTTGACCAGCAGCACTGTTCAGAGGCGGGTGAGTGAGACCGCACAGTACATCCTGCCGATCATGCACGGGAGGGAAGGCGTTACCCTTCACCAATCTTCTCTTCGTTGCAGTATCTCTGTGTGGGATCATCACTTGAGACGAGCTCCTCTGCGGGAGGGAACAAAGTTGAGGGTAGACATTAGAAGATAAGTCGACGAGAACAGCCGATGTGCGCGTGGCGTACCAAGCCTAAGCTTCCTCTTCTCGGGCAGAGGAGTCAGAGAGTTGGAAGAAGCGGGACGAGCATCTGTAGAGAGAGTTCAGAACTAGTCACGACAGATGGAAATACAACGAGGGGGAAGATGCGACGTACTGGGCTGCACATTGATCATGTTCTGGTAGAACTCGACCGCCTTGACGGCAGCGCCCTTGTGCTTGTTGAACTCCTCCGGGTCGATACCGGCCGAGCGGAGCATGGTCTCCCACTCCTTCGGCAGACCCTGCACATTGGAAGGGCAAAGGCCACAGCACGGACACATTGAAAGGGTGAGGGTGATGCGCAAAGAAGACCAGAACGAAAGGGACGCCAGCACTGGCAAGAAAGAAGAACGCGATGGGCGAAACGTACGGTGAAGCCCTTCTCGCCATCAAAGCCTCCGTGGACCTTGTGCTGCACGGCCAGGGGAGCCGACACGCTGTCGTACGACCGAGCGTTCTTCATGATGGCGTCCATCCAGGCCTGCATCTCAGAGTCGCTCTTGGCTGTGTGTTGTTGTGCAGCGTGGGAGCGGAGGGACGGCATCAGCGCCCCACCCCGGTGCGTTGTGAAACGGAAATTGCCCCAGTGAAGCGTACCTTGGACATACAGGATCTTGTTTTTCGAAATGGCTGAGTTGATTTCAAAGACATGTGTTCGCTTGCTCTTGTCGATCGCCTGAAGCGAAGCATTCTTCAAGGCCATGTAGCCCTTGGGCTGCTTCGACGTGGACTGGGTTCGAGGGAAAGAGATGGGGGGGAGGGATTAAATGATGAAAGGCTTGAAGGAAAAGATCACGGTAGGAAGGCACCTTCTTGTCCTTGAAGTAGAAGAGCATATCGTTCTGCAAGACGAACCATCTCGTCTTCCAGTTCTTGACGACGTGCCCTGCAAAAGCAAGGGTGAGATTATGTAAATCCCACGTCGTGTGGCAACCAAGGGCTATTGGCTAACAAGCCCGCAAGAGGTACCCTGCTTCTGGAGGAGGCCCTCCTTGTCGGGGGTGCTCCACTGCTCGGGGTTGAGGTTCAACTGCGCATCGCGATATATGGGGAGGCGGGATTCGGGGGTAAACCACCTGCAAGGTCCGAAGGGAAGAGGAAGGCAAAGAGGGGGGGGACACCTTTTCCTCACCGGCATCGATGTGGGCGGCGCTGGTGTTTCTTCGCAGCATGTTGAAGGTGCGGGATCGATCACGAGGAGAGACGGGGGCGGGGGAGGACGAGGATGAAGAAGAGGAAGAACCGAGCTGAACGGGGTTCCCGCAAGTAACACAGAATCTGATGGTCTTAGGGTCGTCTTTGGCGCACTTGGTGCAGTAACCCATCAAGCACACGACCTCGGGGTCGCTCGGTGTTTGTTTCGAAAAAGAAGAGGAGAGCAAGAAGCCGAAAGGCCGTCGGAGGACTCGAGCAAGAAGGGGATGGAGGCAAGATGGCACACGCCCAAACAAACAACGCGTCCGGCCTTCAAATTAATTCGCCTCGGCCGTCGACAACGTTTTGGGCGCGATGAGGTCATGATGCCCAGCACAGAAAAGCGAAAACTCCGCAGCGTCGACGCTTATGGGCGCCTTCAAAAATGCAAAGACCACGGTGTCGAACCTCGACGAAGAGATCAGGATGCGAGGGGCTGGCCTTTTGGTGGCGGCCGGCTGCGCGCTTGTCTTCCTCCTCCTTTCGGGCCAGGTTGGACCGGCCGAGGCCACCCGCGACACCTGGGACGATAGCTTTCGCGACAATTTGTATTTTATCGATCGATTTGCCTTCAAGGAAGATGGCACCTGGAACGTGCAAATCGATCCCGTTCAAAAGGTACTTCCTTCTCCAGAGAGCCTCTAGATCCGAAGAGTTGAGCCTGAACCCCCCCACCCACCTTCAGGGCACTCTCTTGCGCATGCTAATGTGTAACGATGACGACTATGGCGACATGATTGACGGCTACTCTACTTCGGATGGAAAAGACGTACGCATCTTCCTCTTTTCTACCGCAGTGGGATTCCGGTATCGCACTCATCTTATCACTTTCCTCGTGACCCCTGCGCGCTACAGGTGTGCAACAAGATTGCGCAAAACAAGTCGAAGTGCGACGTGTACCAGTTCAAGGGCTTTGCCAACATGACCGGCGTTATCAAGACTCGCGACATGTACTGGTTCGTGCTCGCCAACTGCAACCAAACCAAACTTAACGTTGAGGTACGCTTTCTCTCAATCCCGCTGTGGGCTCCTCCACGAGTGCGTTGTGCGTGAAGTGGGCACGCTTTGTCAGTTTGCCCCCTTCGCTTCATCTAGTCTCTCCCTAATCGGCTTGCGCGTGAGTCCCCCTCATTAAGACGTCTTGCTCCTCAACGGTCTTCAGTTTTACGAAGTGTTTTTGAACCCCGATGGCGAATACCTCGGGTGGGATACGATTCCACTGCCCTACATCTACGGCATTTTGATCATCGTCTACGCCGTGCTGCTTCTGGCGTGGCTGGGCAACATCGTGTTCATTGACAAGGTATGTGCAAGGCAGTGTGCCAACGTGTGCGTCGCGGGGTTCTAAATCTCAGTTACTCACCGCACGTTACACATCATTTCAGGGAGCCGGCTCCAATCGCTTGCACAAGTACATATCGCTCTGGCCGATTATGAAGCTATGGCTTGTGATTTTCAATACCGCATACTGGGGCTACATTTCTGAAAGGGTATGCGCACCGAGCTCTGTGTCCTCTTCGCCATTTGGCACACCGTCGGCTATGGCCTCTTCTACGCGTCTAACGCGCCTCGTTTCACACACTTCAGGGAGTCATGACCTGGGGCATTGACGTGATCTACGTCATTTACAACTCGCTCTGGTACTCGTACTTCTTCGGCGGTCTCCTGTTGCTCGGCCTGGCGTGGGGGATCAGCCGAAAGGGCATGGGCTGGTTTGAAGCCTTGATCTTCTGTACGGTGCAAATCGTCTTCTACGTCACTTGGGTCATTAACTTTGCCCTTGAAGGATACTATGTGGTATGTGCTGCTTTGATCGCCGCTTTGTGGCCGTTGCTCAAACGTTCACTGATCTGTTTACCTCCCATATTGTCAGGTTGTTTCGATCTTCGGCCTTGGGTGCATGTTGATCGTCATCTTCTTCTTCACGAGCTTCAGCATCAAGAACGTAAACAGAGCAATCCAGAGCAGCCAGTCGGTAGGGCCTGCGCAAGCATCATCCAGCGCTGGTGGCTTGGTGGTACGAAATTGCCCCCCCCCCCCACTTTGCTGTATTGCTTGCAGGCAACTGACCGTAACCCCCGTACAACGCAGCCGCCACCTAAGCTTCCCGCAGACAACGCTCCGGGTGCTGAACTCAACGATGTCAGGTATCAGCGATCCAAACTCACTTTGCAAGAGCGCCACCGTGTCTTGAAGTACGTCCCTTCAGTCCTGCGTTGGTGCTGTGTGAAAACCTTTGTTTGCACTATCATCTTACACCATAGCACCTTTTGGCAACAGAACGTTTATGTGGGTCCACACTGGCTACATTGCACCCATGATCGCCGTACGATCCCGCATGTCAGCCTGTTCCAGTGCGTCGTGTAATCTAATGCTATACTCTCTTTCGCTAGTGGGCACTGATCTACGCGGGTCTGTTCCACTACCACACGTGGGCCTACCGTATGCTCAACGAGGCCAGTGAGCTCGCTCTCGTGATTATGCTGGGGTACGTTGCGCTCTTTCTCTCCGTGTGCTGGGCGGTGAAGCTGACCCACCTCTTTTTTTCATCTCGCTCGCAGTTGGATACTGCGACTGCGCAGGAGGAACCTTTACTTTGAGTTCAACGATGACGCGCTGGTCGATTGGGAGAACAGGGCAGCACCTGCAGCAGGCCAGCAGCACGCGTACGCACACCAAACTCGCCTAACCCTCCAAGTCAGCCACATGTGGCGGGCGTCTCGAGGCTGAGCTAATGCATGCATGCACGATCAGGGCTGGTATCGAGATGGACGCGCTGCCCGACCGTGAGAGATCCAATGCCTCCACCTTCCACAACCCCGAGCGCAGCGAGTTCGATGCGTCCGACGACGAGCTGCCCGTCATGACCTACCCCATGGCTACCGAGAGCAAGGCAGACCGTTTCCCCGAGGACGACCTGCCGGTCATGACCTACCCCATCCCGCACGCCCAAAGCGAGAGCGAGAGGAAAGGCTGGTGAGAGAGTGGCAAAGCGATGCATGCGCGTGTGAGAGACGAGACGTTGCGCCTCCGGTCGACGGGATGCCGGCGTGGTTGGGATTTATATTTATTTTTTCATAATTGTATATCTATTATTCTGTACAAACTCAATACCCACACCTGCCTCTGGCCTCTGGTGCACAACATCCACAACGTTGAAGAAGAGTTCATCAGAACACATCTGATGCACCACAGGGAGTGTGGCCTTTCCTTATCTCTCAAGATTCGAGGGCTTGAAGGTCCGTGTCCCACAAGCGTTGGTGAAGAGCCGGGGTAGAAAGAGCAGGGAGAGGCACCACGCGAGCTTATGTTTTAAATCCGCCAACCAACACCTCCCGCTGCTTAGTTGTGGGTTTGTGATCCCTAATGGCGATAGAGGAACGTCGACAACTGGGCAGGACGAAGCCTGAGCCTACGGGCGGTGGTTATCGCCTAATCAAAGTGGTCTCGACACCTTCACCCCCAAAAAATCAAAAA
This sequence comes from Acanthamoeba quina, assembly GCA_000826445.1. Lineage (NCBI taxonomy): Eukaryota > Discosea > Longamoebia > Acanthamoebidae > Acanthamoeba > Acanthamoeba quina. The sequence continues at coordinate 7,417 of CDFN01060168.1, read as the reverse complement.
CAAAAATTAATAACTAAGCACTGGCTGGTGGAGCAAGTTTCATGGACAGGACCACGGGCTCGTCGTTGGTGGCCCGCTGTGTTGTGGCACTGGTGCGGCACCATGTGGCGAGGGGGTATGCATGGTCGCACACTACTGGCATGCGGCACATAACTGATGGCTAGGCGATGGGTGGTGGGGGGGGGGCGACGTAGCACCCTCGCGGGCTCGCAACAAGGCGTGGACGTGGCGGCGGCTTTCAAGTCGGACCGCATCTTCGGCGACTTTCGCGCACGCATCGCGGAGGTCATGTCCGAGCTGCACCTGATCCACGACCTCACGCTGGACCTAGTCACCACGCTGCCTTTCGCTGCCACGCTCACCCTCACGTACGCCAAATACGACGCCGCTTAGCGTCAACAAGTTCAACTGACCTGCCGACAGTGGCCTTGGCCTTACACGACGCTCGCTGGTGCCGACGGCCCCACAGTGGTGCCACCTACGCTCAATTGACGCAGCGTCCACACTGTACGGCGCCTGTCGTGTCGTGGCAATCGCTTGCTGGCGTGTCGCTTTCCTTGTCTCACATCCAGGCCTCTCCACAGCGCGGACGACGATTTCGTGGCAGGACTGGCGCTCAGCCCCGCGGCCGCCACGCTCGAGGAGCTCAACCTCTCCTCGACCCTGGTCACCACTGAGAGCATCCGCTGGCTTCCCGCGTTTCCCACCTTGCGGTCACCACTGCCCCCGTGATGAGCCGTCCATCAGCTCTTCGTCACGCAGTTCCGTCTTAACTCTCACTTGGTTTGAAATGCAGAGTCCTCGTGCTACATAGATGCAGCATGCGGAGCCCACGCTTTGACCGGCTCGTGTCCCAGTGCCCCGCACTGCAGGTAACCGGACTCTCATTGCTTCACAGCGATGGGCATCCCAAGTGAGACGTGAAGATAGGCGTTAATTGCGCATTGCCGCCGCACACAGGACTTAGATCTGTCGTACAGCGAGGGTATCGAGGACTCGTTTATCTCGGCGCTGCTCGTGGCGCATCCAACTGAGTCAACTGCGAGCGCGCCAGCCCTTGAAGACTTGGGCCAGCCCTTACCCCTGCTCACATGTCTCTCCCTCACCAAGACCGCCATCACCTTCCCGGCCATACAACGCTTACTGAGGTGCGTCACCAACTGAGGATAGTGCAGCTGGACTGTTTGCTAACGATCGACATCACCACCCATCGTTAGGGAGAGACGTGGAATCGAGCGCTTCACCAGACTGGAGCTGCCCTTCACGGTCATACCCTCGATCACCTGGGCTCGGTCTGGTCAGTGGCGTGCGAAAGACTGCGCTGAGGCTCTGCGCATGTGCGCGGGGGTTTGTCGTGACCTGGCGTCGCGGCCGGTGCCCTGCCCCTGGAGCGTCGGGCTTCTGAGCTCTCTCCTCGACCTCAAAGACGACCCCCGCAGATCTTCTTCGTCGCCGCCACCGCCGCTCCATCGCCTCCAAGACCTCGAGCTGCTGGCCACCCAGCCCGCGGATCTGGTCGCTCTGAACGACTTTATCGATCGACTGCCGTTCGCAAGCTCGCTCGGCCGGCTCAGAATCTGCGCGTTCGGCAGCGTCCACGACCACGCGCCACTCCTGGGTCGGCTCGGTCGGCTCCGAGATCTGACGCTAAGCGAGCTCCAGTTCCCTGACGTTGGTGGTGGCATGCCACAGCGCTTCCTGCCGCTGTGCGACGCGGCCCTGCTCACACTCGAAAAGCTGACCATTCACGATGGCTCGGCCTCTGTTCGTGTGCTGGATGCCCTGCAAGCCCTACCTCGCCTGCACGCGCTTAAGCTCGAGCGTCTGCGCTTCATCAGCGACACAGCCGCGGCCGACACGCCTGAAATGATGGTGGCCACCGGTCTAGACCGACTCCAGGGCCTGCGCACGCTGCGCCTGAGCGACATCAGCCTGCGCGATGACAAACTGTCGCCCGAGCTGGCGCTCGCACACCCCGGCCTCGAGGACCTGTACCTCCACTCGGTGACCATCACGCGCCTCCACTGTCCGCGGCTCCTGCGCCTCCGCGGCCGCATCGTGACCCTTCTCCCGCCGCTCGACCAACTGGCCCGCGCGTGTCCTCGGGTCGAGGCCTTCACTGTCCACAACCTGAACACCCGGGAGGCCGAGGAGTGGACCTCTCTGGCCAGGGCGTGGCCAGGCCTGGTAAAGGTCACGAGACACGGCGAGACGAGTGGCACGCCGCCAACCCTGGCCAGGGCCACCAACCCTGCCATCGGCCAGCCCTCGTTCTCGGCGCTGGTCCAGCTGCGGCTGCGGAGAGGCATGAGGCTTGACGAAGGGGCACTCCGGGCGATGGTGGCGGCGTGCCCGCGCCTGACGCGGCTCGACATTTACGATTGCCGTGCCCTCACGAGTCTCGAGAGCCTCACCAGTGCCTCCCTGGCAGACATACGACTCCGATCCGTGCCCTTGACAGGCACCGTCTCTCTTTCCGGTACTGATCAGCCCAAACCTTTTGCCCTGGCCACTCCCATGGCCGCACTCACACGACGCACAGGGCTGCCCAACCTCCACCGGCTCCAAGCCGAGGACGTCGCGGCCACGACCCTGGTGCTGAGCAAAAGGCCGCACTTGGTTGATGTCTCGTTCTCGGCACCGCTGCAGCGCGTCGAGCTGACTGACAACCCGCGCCTGGTGTCGGCCTCGCTGGTGGTCACACAGGCCAAGGCCAAGTGGACTGGCGGACGACAGGAAGAAGCCGCGCCAGTTTTCGACATTCGCGGGCCGGGCCTGCAGCGCCTCGCGATTGCGTGCGAAGGCCGCCAGCCACACCCATCACCAGCCCACCAAGACCATCACGCGGATCGCGCCCGTCCGCCGTCGGTGGTTGTCGGCGAGGGCGCCTTCGCCTGTCCGGCTTTGACCGAGCTCCAACTCACCCGGACCGGGCTCCCCGCGCGGGTCATCGACGCCACCCGCCAGCAGTGCACCGAGCCCAGCGCCTTGCGCGTGATCGTGCGCGAAGCTGAGCCGGATCCCGACTCTTGGTGCTGAAGTCCGACCAATTTGTTTTTATTATTTTTAAAATAAAAAAGAAATCTACAAAAGGAATCGAAGCAATCCCACACCGGCAAGAATGAAGGCCACGTTGCGGCCGCTGGGTATGAGAATGGTGATGGATGCACCGCTGCCCCCAGGCCATGATTTGAAAAAGCTTTACAGCAACCTGCCGCCTCCGCCACCATCCCCAACGCAGGCGAAAGCGAAATCTAAAATCAGTGTCGACCACTGGTGCCAGCAGCTCACCTTCTTCATCGCCACGGGTCGCTTGCACTGTTTAGACAAAATCGCGGCAATCATCGCCCATCTCGAACCCAGATCTGTGCCCATCCTTGACCTCACGCCCGACTACCTCCACTTGCCCCCACCTGCCGACCACTCACCCTCGCGGCTTGACCAAACCGAGTACCTGAGCACCGGGCTGAAGCCGCTCAGCGTGCAGCTCATCAAGAACGCCAAGACGAAGATCGTGATGGAAAACCTCTTCAACTGGCGTGCGGTGAGCGAGGTGTTCAAGGTGGTGGACCCGCACAGGCTCAGCTACGCCAACCTCTACGACGCGCTCGACCTGGACGACCTCTCGCTGGTGCTGCGCCCCGAGTGGCTGCCCCTCACGCCCAAGGTCGGATCGGTGGTGCTGCCCTTCCTTCTGCTGGTGCTCTACGTCAAGCTCGCCACCAACACCACGGGCTCCGATGATGTCAGCATTCTCTTCTCCAAGCTCAAGCGATCGGTACTCTTCTTCGCTGTCTCCGTGTCTGTGCAGCTAGCTACACATGCCTCACCTTCTTCCTCTTCTCCTTTTCCAGCCACCGCTGATTGACATCCCAAACATGCCAGCAGAGGTGTTTCTCTCGGCGTTGGCCGAGCGTCGCGTGCGCTTCTTTGAGTCGCCCGCTTTTGGTCAGTTCGGCGTGGAAAGGTGCACACACACACATGTGCGCGCGTCCGGAGGTCTCTTCGCCCGAAGGCTAACGGTCCCCTTTTCCCCGAACTTGCAGAGGTCTGAAGCTGCAGCGATCCACGCTTTACTGGAACGAGTTGTTTGAGAATGCCGAGTTGGAGTACCTGGCGAAGAGCTATCGCGCTACCGAGCTGGCTCAAACGTACGTTTCGCTGGTGTCGCATCACACGTGAAGTAGGTGATCGTTGATGCTCGTCGGCTCTCTTCATGTGTTGGCCACTCACTCCCGCTTGTTACTGCAGCATCCGCGCTTCAGTTCGCGGACCGGCGGACATCGAGAAGTCCCAGCCCCAGACCATCGGGGAAAGGGGTGCGTGCCTCCTTGCACGTGCATTCGAATTGAGCGCCACGCCTCACCCGTTCTTCCTCGTTTGTGGCTGCGGGACGGCGCTTGCGCAGCTGAATTGGCCGCACGCAGCCCAGACCGACTGGCCCAGTTCGATGAGTGCTTTCATCGAATGCATCAGTACAAATACTGCAGCCCCTCCATCGTGCGTGGCCCTTACGCCCTTTGCTTTGTCTCAGTCGCCCGTGCTGTACTGATTTCCTCTTTCGTTCTTCTTCGTTCTTCTTC
>CDFN01060154.1:0-14319 GCA_000826445.1 Acanthamoeba quina | reverse complement strand
CACAGTGGCGTGGTGCGTACGGTGGGGGTGGGGACGATGCCGACATCGAGTACGTCGTAGCCGTGGGCCATGAGCACGCCGTGCGCGATGCTGGTGACCCAGGGGCCGCTCACGCGCGAGTCACGTCCCAGCACCACCCGCTTGCCGGCCTGCAGCGTCGCAAAGGCCGCCACGTAGCGCCCCACCACCTCAGGCAGCAGAGAGTCGCCCGCAATGCCCCGCACACCCGATATCGTCACCTATCCCCGCCCACGACCACCAGGAGGGAGTGGATTGAACGTTAGTGAGGCACAGCATTTGGGAGATGGCAGGGCAAATCTCCCAGTCTCACTCTTGATTCGAGATTGATCAAGTACTAGTAGGTAACCGTCGTACCATCAACGCCATGCCTGCTCGTGTCTCCGCTGTTGTGTTGTTGTGTGTTGTGCTTCTCTCGCTTTGCAGCGGTGTTGCGCACTCAACACACCCTTTTTCTTGTTTTTTCTTTTTACATTTCCTTCTTCTCTAAAACCCAACGAAACGCTTCCGCACAAAAGTTGTTGCACCAGACCGAAGGCTGCGGCGAGGCACAACTCTTCACTTCTCTCTGGAACCACAGGACTTGGCCCGCTTCTTCCTCTTCCAAAACTTGATGCTGCCCTCTCCGGTACCCAGGTCGCCGCCGTCGATGGCCGTGGCGAGGGACATACCGCCACCGGTCGCACTCCCGGCTTCCCGCGGCGACAGGGTGACGTTGCGCAGCGTGCGGGGCGAGTTGGAAGCCGACGTGGGCGCCGGCTGCGGCTCGATCTTGGCCCGCGACGTGTTGCGCTTGAGCATGTGCGGTGTGAGATGGCCCGCGCGCGGCGAGGGCCCGGGCGAGTGCCGAGCGTCGCCGCTGCTTCCGCTGCTGCTGCTGCTGGTAGTGGTGGAGGAACCACCGGCAGACGATCGAATCGGGAGAAGGGGCACTGCGGGCTGCTTCCGGGGCGAAGTCTCACCGCGCAGGAAGGTCGTGGCCGAGGCTGACGCAGAGAGGAATGATGATGCAGAGGTGGTTGATGAAGAAACCGATGATGCTGATGAGGAAGAGCCCGACGTAGATGAGGCGGACGACTGCAGCACCGGAACGTCACGTTCGCTCGACGAGAAGAGGAGTGGCGCGGTCGAGCCCGTGGGAAGGGTGACGTTCTTGCGCCGCTTCTGGTGGGGCTTTATGGTGTTGTTCTGGTTCCAGTTCGTCTGCCCCGAGACCCCCGACGCCGCCGAATCGGAATGCGACCTACCAGATAGACGTCAAGGGATAGGTGCAGATGGTGAGACGAGGCACAACCCGCAAGCGAAGGGTGGTGAACGCGAACCTGCTACGAGTTTTTTCGGCGTTGGCGTCGTTTTCGTCGTATTTCTGTTGATGCGAGGATGAGGAGAATGCCAGGTTAGAGACTGGCCTGGCAACATGACGACCAACAAACAAACGACGGCAACGACAATGACGGCGAGGAGCGGAGACGTACCTCAGGTGCGTATTTCTTGATGGTCTCGGTGAGCAGTATGTTGCGGGTGCGCTGGATCGACACCCCCAACTGGTTGCGCTTGTAGGCCGCTCGCTCGCTATTTACAACTGCACGACGTTCATCAGCATCAGCCCACTTGTTCAATACCATGCGCGCAGGGGAAACGAAGCGCTCAAGAGAGGAGGGCGTACGTTTGGTGAGCAGGAACTCGCGGAAGTCGATCGGGTCGTAGAACACGGGTGGTTCGGGCAGAGCCGGACCGAAGTCCGGGATATTGCTCTTCACCGTCACCGCCACCTTGTAGCCCGCCTCCTGCACCGGCACCACGGGTCAGCCATGGTTTCTCTTCGCGTGCGTGTGAAGAGGGGGGTAGGTGTACGGATGAGGAGGACTGGTTGTCGTTGGGCACGAGCTGTACGACGATGAACGCGTTGTTGAATTGCGACTGTATGGAGATGGGCGAGAAGGGCGTCTTGCCCGACACGAAGACCAGCACCACCACGTCGTTACCGATGTGTCGCTTGCGCCCGATCTGCTGTTCGTCCTTGGGATTGAACGGGATCAACGTAGAGACCTGGTCATGTGTATAAGTTTGTATGCTCCCTCCGAGCAAACAGCTGGTGGCAAGCCAGTGAGTGGCGAAGTGAAGTGGTGGTACATACGTGGAACATGATATCTAGTCCCTTCCACTGCGTGAACACCGAATGTGTGCCATCGGGCAGACTCTCTGTTGTGCACACGTCAGCGCCGGTGAGCCTGGTCGAAAAAACACTCAAAGGAAGAGGGGTGGGGAGGGGCAAGGTACTTCCAGTGTTGAGCCCGCCCGTGTAGCCCTTCCAGCCCTTCAGTTCGATTTTGGGGCCGAGCAGCTGGAGGAATGCTTCGAATGCTTCATCGCCTTCCGCTGGGTGGGGCGACACGTAGAGGTCAGCGACGAGGAAGGAAAGAAAGAAAGAAAGAAAGAGCTAGCTGGTGTGGGCGATCGGCGGTACTGTTGGAAAAGAGTTCGTTCTCGGTGATCTGGTTCTCCTTGGCAAAGATCACCCCGAACTTGTGCGCGGCGACCAGCATCTGCTCCTCGAGCCGGAGGAGCGCTGCGTGGCATTCCTCGCCCCTGATCGTGGCGAGGCTAGCATGGCACAGGACGGGGTGAATCGCTTTCTTGAGGGCCGCCAGCAGAGCCGCGCTCTTGCCTCTCCGCCTGCGGTAGCACTCGGGCGGTATGTGACCCACGATCGTGCTCTGACACATTTGAGGCCTCAAATGAGTCACGTTTCTTACGTGCTGTGTAGTACAGAATGAAGTCGATTTCGTGCGGTTGTACCTGATCGTAGCGCATGAGGTAGAGGAATGACCCGTCGCGTAGGTCTCTCGTCTTCAGGATGGAGATGACAATCGGCCCGAGCTCAGGATCCAGCCCCATAAAGTTGATGTGACCTGAACACGAGAAGGGAGAGGAGGGAGTCAGTCCGGGACAGGCCCGCTTGCGAATCCAGGAGCCGAGTGGAGAGGAGCGTAATGTACTATAGGGGAAGAAGAGGTCACGATAGGCAAACGAGTAGTTGGCCTCCTCCTCCAGTTGGTACTTCTCTTCTCCCGCTTGCTTCCGCGTTCGTGGAGCTGTGTGTGTGCGTGTGTGTGGAGGTGCACGGTAAGCAACCTGCTCGCTGAAAGAACGCTGAGGAGTTGCATTACTTGCTTCAAGGCGAGAGCCGCCCTGAATGCGCCAGCCAGCGCACGGGAGCACGAGCCCCTGTGCCAGACTACCTCCCGGGGTGAGCGGCGCCTACCGATACACAACGACCATCAGCCGGTGACGTCCTCTTGCAGTCAACACTTTACCACAGCCAGGGCCATTGCGTGTGGAAGGCAACGTACTCGGGGTGACTGCTGACTGCTGTTGGGAGACTCCCTGTCGTACAGGCTGAGGTCGTCCATGTCCGCCGCGGTCGAAGTGATGACGTTGTCGCGCTCGGTCACCTTCTCGCGCGACCCCTTGCGCCATAGCCAGCTCGGCCGGTGCGGCTCACCGTCGGCCTCGTCGTCCCGCTTGATGCGGTCGCGCGAGATGAACTCGAGAATGGCCTTGCCCTTCTTTTTGATCCCCGATGAGGGCGCCGACGACGATGACGACGTGCTCTCCGACGACGAGAACGACTCATCGTCAGTGAGCTCGTCCCGCACCGACTTGCTCGACTCGTAGCCGCTCTCGCCGTCCTCCTCGCCGCCGTTGTCCTCACCGTCGGAGTAGTCGGACTTGGCCTTGGCGCTGGCGCCCTTCTTCCACGCCTCACGCCACTCCCCGTCCGCGTCGCTCCCGCTCCTGCGCGTGGCGCTGCTCCGCCGTCGCTTCTGAGGTTTGGTCTTTTCCTTTCCCTTTTGCTGTGGCTTCTTCTTAGCGACGCTCTTCTTCTCCTTCTTCTTCGTTCTTTGCATCTCCTGGGCCTCGTCGCCGAGTGGTTCGTCCTTCTCCTTGGCAGCTTCAAATCTCGGGCTGCACACAGTTTTCCTCAATTGTTAGAGCAGTGAGAGCAGTGGCAAGCGCTCTGATGAGCAAGGGGGCAAGGGCAAGGGTACGTTGTGGTGGGGGTTTCGATGGCCAGCGGATTGACAAACACGTTGACCGAGTTGCGCGATGCCGCGGTCGAGTGTACGCCCAGGAACTCGCGAATGTCCTGCGTCGATGCCTTCTTGTGAAGGCCGCGGTTCCGGCCGAGCATCGGATAGCTCCTCGTGATGCTCTTACCTGTTGGTGTGCCGAGGTGACACGTGTCATTTCGCACTACTTCGTTCATTACATCCCACCGGTGGTGCCCGTGTGCGTACCGTTGAGTACGGTGAGGTTTTCATTGCCCTCAATGAAGAGAATGCCCTTGTCGACGAGCTCAGAGAATGCCTCCGGCAGCTCTTGAATTTGGTTGTTGGCCAAACGGAGCTCGGTCAGGTTGGCTGCATTAGCACGCATGGGGGGTAGCGTAGGTGATTGCGTGAGCCGACACCATCAACAGCCTCGCATCCCATCATAGCGAAGAGGAATGAACGTACGAAGTGCTTTCAAATTGGCGGCAGCCTGCGGACCCACCTCGTAGAGCATGTTGTTCGACAGATCCTGCGAGTGTGTAGATGTAATGTCAGGCATTGGCTCCTTTGGGTAAAAAGCGAAGGTGCAGCGGTGCAGAGCTTACGAGCGTGGTGAGGCTGGAGAGCGATGCGATCGGCATCTCCTCGCGAATGTAGGTCAGCTGGTTGTCCGCCAGCGCAAGGTAACGCAAACTAGGGAAGGCACAGAGCTGTCTCGGTATCTCACCCAGTCGGTTGGACGACAGGTCGAGCCCCTCCAGGCTCACCATTCCTGTCATTCACGTCCACGTCAGCAAGCCTAAGTTCGACCATTCACCCACGCGCCAGCAATGAAGGAGAAGTGGAGAACACGCCGTACCCGAGAGGTCGGAGGCGACGTGATTCGAAGAGATCATGTTCTTCCTCACGGAGAGGAACTGGAGGGCGGTGAGCTTGTTGAGGGACGAAGGCAGCGATACGAACTGGTTGGAGTCCAGCACCAGGCTCTTGAGGGAGACCATCTTTTCCATCAACGAATCCTCGCCCGTGAGCGAGGACAGCTTGTTGGAGGAAAGGTCCAGGGTCTGCAACTGCAGCAGCACAAAGAGAAAGTGTGAGTTGCGTGTTTTCTTGCTGAGGCTCGAGACCGGCAGAAAAGCGTACACTGGTCAGCTCGAACAGACCGGCCGGCAAATGGGTGAGCTTGTTGTGAGCCAGGCTGAGCACCCGCAGCGCACTCATCCTAGTTTGCGTTAAAAAAGTGAACACCAGACAAGCGCTGACAGACGAAAGGCACAGAGGCTGGGGCTACCGAGATATGTCATCCGGCAGAGCGGTGATGCGATTGTGGCGAAGGTCGAGCACCTCGATGAACGACGCCGGGCTCACTCTTGTCATCACCCGCCCGCTCGTGTGCTTGTCTACGCATCCAACAAGACATGAGTTATGAGGCCGGAAGCGGCGGCATCTAATGATTGCGTACCTTTGCGCAGACGCGCGTCCAACATTGAAGAGGAAGACACCAGCGCGTCCTCCGCGACTCCCGCCGCACCGCCCGAGTCGGTGGTGACCACGTTGGCCGGCTGGAGGAAGCCCGCGGGGAAGGACGGCAGCCGCAGGCGGCGCATGTCCACCCTCGTGATGGTGTTGTCTACCACCATCCGCACCACCCGCCGCTCCCACAGGGTGTTGAGCGCCTCCTCCTCTTCCTTGTGGTCGACCTCGTCGTCGCCATCGTCGTCGCTCGACAGTTCGTTGAACACCACGCGCTCGCGGGGTGTCACCACAACGCTCGTGTCGTACTTGAAGACCGGGCTGGACGCATGACGAGGCAGCAGCTTGTCCTTCTTCGTAACTACAATGCCACGGCACAAAACCGTTCGTTAGTGGCCTCTTCTCAGCCATAGCTAGTCTTCTCTCTATTGTCGTTTTCGTTCTTCATGTGGTGGAGCGCTGGTGAGGGAGGTGGGCGTACAGCTGGTCATCTTCTGAAAGAGCTTGGAGCCGGTTGAAGGTGCTGAACCGATAGATGCCGAAGAGGCCAACGAGATGCTGAGCAGGGAGGAAGAAGGGGGCGCACCGTCTGCCACCGCGGACGACGAGCCCAGGTCTGCCCCCACCCAGCCTTTACTTCCCGCCTCATCCTTGCCGCCAGGCGTGGAGGAGGACGGTTGTTCCATCTTTTTCTTTCGCGGCTCTCACCTCTTCTATCGATGTGGCCGTTACGAGCTTGCGGCACAGCTCACGCTCCTCTTCCTGTCGTTTCAAATCTGAAGAACTGGCGGCCATCACGACCTGCGGGCTTACGGAGCCTTGTGGTTGTGGTCTGTGCACGCACGCTAAATTCCCCTGGCTCTCCTGGGCCAACGTCTCAACCTGCGCCCACACCAGTGCGATGGTGCACCGGATATAACCTCTTCTCGCCCGTCATCTGGACCGCACTAGAGCTCCTGTGGGGATCAGATGGTGCGTCGAGTGGAGCAGCCTCGGCTGTGCGGCCTCACCAGAGAGACCGTTAGCACGTCTTTTTCTTTCAGGTATTTCTTGCTTCATTTCTTTCGCTTTCCGCCTTACCTTTTGTGGTATCTGCGACCTTTGTACAAAGAAAAGTGTTTAGCTCTGCTTTGCCGCACTACAACCAGGAAGCTGACGCATCTAGCTCCGCTATGGCCTTTCGGAATGTGTTGTGCTTCTTGGCTCTGGTTGCTCTCGTGGTGATGGCCTTCGCGCAGCAGGAGGGCGGTGCCCAGAAGGCTGCGACTGCGGCTACCTCGCCTCCTGAGGCGACGAAGGCGCCCCTTCCGCGCTTGCCTCAAAGCTACTGGGAATGGAAGGGCAAGGCGGGGGAGTACCCTTCCTACTCTATCATCATTCCTTCCCACAACACTGCTCCCTACGTCACTGCAACTCTCCAGAGCGTTGCGGACAGTATCAAGTACTTCAACACCCATGGAGGGAACAAAGTAATGTCCACCAATGCCTCCTGCCACAGTAGAATGGGTTCGTTGCTGACCAGTTCGCTTCAGTTCCGTGCAGAGGTGGTGGTCGTGGACGATGCCTCGACAGACAACACCGTGGCACGCGTGATGGCCTTCATGGAGCAGCAGAAGAGGCTCAACGTCAGCAGCACCACGTAACCTTAACCGCCCTTTGACCGAGCTTTACGAGCGTTAAGTTTACCAGACGTTCAATTCTTTCAGGTGGAAGCTTGTGTCCATGCAGCAGAACGTGTTGGGTGGTGCGGCCAGGAACTTTGGCGTGCGTGAGTCGACGGGTGACATCCTGTTCTACTGCGACTCTGACGACCTTTACCTCGAACGCCACGTCGCGGTGTGCGTAACCTCGCTCGTCCGTACGCCAGAACTGGGCATGGTACACTGTTTCCGCTATCTTCGTGAGGTCAAGGCATAGCTGTTGACTTGGGGTACACACAGATTCAGACCAAGGCCAAGGTGGAAATCGACCCGATCCACCCCAGGTGGAAGGAGAAGGTCGAGGGAACGATTCCTCTGACCCGCGCAATCTGGAGGAAGGTCCACAACTTCATTGAGGGCTACCCCGAGCAGGGTGTTTTTACCAGGCACCAGGATGTCGGCTACCTTTTGGCCTACGCTGCTACCAACGCCCCTATGGCCGTCGTGTCCGAGGTGCCCCATATTCCTTTCCCAGCAATGCGTCCTGAGGTACACCAACGTTACTCACTGCTGCCTGTGTGCAGGAAACCGTGGTCTACAAGAGATACCCCGGTAACTCGCTTGATCAACAAGCGGCCAAGTTTGCTGTGGATCCCAAGGTCGCGCCTAAATCACCAGAGGTAAGGCACCACTGCAGTAGTCGGCGCTGGGTCATTGCTTGCTGGTGTGGCTGATGTGCGTCCTCAGGAACAAACGGAGGAGTATCCCGTTCGGCTCTCAATGATCAACATCCACACCGATCATATCAAGAGCAACGTGTTGAAGCTGTTGAAGGGTACGCCAGCGCCAACACCACTGCTCGAGCTCAGCCGATAAGCTTACTTTTTCGAGTTATGCAGACGAACCCATTACGACCAACCCGTTGTGGGCGATCTACCAGAATGCTGCCGACGAACTGAAGCCAAAGCGATATGAGGACCTTCTTGACCTCAAGAAGATCAGGTGACACTCGTCTGACCTTCGTGTTCATCACTCGCACGTACACTCACAGCCATCACCAACCCAGGTTCCGCCGCTTGGTTGATGCGGCCGAGTACCTCACCTTCGCGGGCAAGCAAGACGATGCCAAGGCCGTCTTTGGAATCATCCACAAGTTTGTCTACAACAGCACCAATGAAGCCGCCCGCGTCGTCGAGCCCATCCACTTCATCACCTCCGTGTAGGTTGATCTCATCTCATTTAAGAAATGAAAAAGAAATCAAAGCGGAAAATATTGAGGAAACATCAACTCCGCCGCAGCAAGGATAACCAGCACCCGCTTCTTTTTCGCCGTTTCGTTCTTTGTCTCGCGTTCAGCTTCGCCCACCCATCCGTTCGCCATGCAATCCGCTGCCTCCATGCTCGAGTCCATCCGTTACAGGTACCGTCATAATCTTACGCGAATCGAGATTTGTTTTCCCTCCTTCCCAATTTTTGTCTTGCATCATATAGGAATGGCAAGCTTGACCTGCTCGAACAGAGGAAGCTGGTGCGCCTCACCTCAGCGTCTGCTTTAGCATCGCTTTCTTCATTCTTTCATCTGGATCTGAATTCATCTTATTCCTTACACCGCGGATTCTTTGTGCGTGGCGTGTGGCTGGGTAGCCGCTGGTGTCTGAGTATGAGGAAGTGAACAACGCTGAGGACGGCTGGGAGGCCATCCGCAGCATGAAGGTCCGCGGTGCGCCCGCCATTGCCATCGCCGGCGCGCTGTCGCTGGCCGTGGAGGCCCACCGCATCCTGGCGGCCACGGAGTTCGCGTTTGGCGACGCCGCAGCCGCGGCCGACTACCTGGTCAACAAGCTGGAGTACCTCAAGACCAGCCGTCCCACCGCCGTGAACCTCTTCGAGGCCGCCGACCGTCTCACGCGCCTTGCTCGCGACAAGGCCGCCACCGCCGCTGCCGGCCAGGAGGGCGCTCGTCAGGTCTTCCAGGCCTACATCGCCGAGGCCGAGAAGTACTTTAGCGCCACTTCCTCCGCTTTGCCTTGCCTGCGCTGCGACTGACGGCGCGAGTTGTGGCTGGTGTCGTGACGTCGCCACACAGGATGCTGGAGGATGACATTGCTGCGAACAAGGCCATGGGCAAGCACGGCGCCGACCACATCCTGGCGCTCCAGTCCAAGGATGGAAGCAACGTTCGCGTCATCACCCACTGCAACACCGGCTCTCTGGCCACCGCCGGTATGACACCACCACAGCACACGTTAAGCCGTGAGGTGGGACTCACGCTGTGTGCGGCTATTGCTGGGTTGGCGCAGGCTACGGCACTGCGCTGGGTGTGATCCGTGCGCTCAACGAGAGCGGCAAGCTGGAGCGTGCCTTCTGCACGGAGACCCGGCCCTACAACCAGGGCGCTCGTCTCACCGCCTACGAGCTGGTGGCCGAACAGATTCCCGGCACTCTGGTACGCTCTCTACCATTCGGCAAGGCCGACGTTGGTGCAATCGTGTGAGGGTCTGACCACGACTTTGGTGTCTCCCACAGGTGACCGACAGCATGGTGGCTGCTCTGATGAACTCGCCCAACAAGCCTCACGCTGTCATCGTGGGCGCTGACCGTATTGCTGCCAACGGGTGAGTTAACTGCGCTTGCGTCCATGTAGCCTCCATTGACTGACGACGCCATCGACGTTGTTTGTCTGCAGAGATACGGCCAACAAGATCGGCACCTACCAGCTGGCCATCGCCGCCAAGTACCACAAGGTGCCCTTCTTCGTCGCCGCGCCCCTGACGACCATTGATCTCGAGATGGAGAACGGAAGCGGAATCAAGATTGAGGTATGTATTTCAAATATTCGCTTGTTACTTTGATGCCTCTTCGGCAACACAGGAACTCATCCATCGCACCCCTTGCAGGAGCGTCCCGCTGACGAGCTGACCAACGTCAACGGCATGCGGATCGCTGCGCCCGGCATTGGCGTGTGGAACCCGTCGTTCGATGTGACGCCCGGCGAGCTCATCGACGGCATCATCACCGAGCTCGGCGTCATCCAGAAGGGCGCCGACGGCCAGTTCCACGTCGCCCAGTTCATCAAGGACAAGTCGTCCTCCCAGTAACTTGGTTGGCACTTTAGTCGCAGCACGCGTAAACATTTCTTATTATTTTTTAAATCGCACTAAGCGCGAGTCATGGAGGCGCCACAAGTCTCTGCCGCTGGGCTGGCGGTGTGGGTGCGTGGCCGCCGTTTCGCTCTCGAGCTGGGGGAAGGGGACGAGGCAGCTGCAGGTCGCCTTCGCCACCTGGCACTCCAGGCAGGGCTCAGTGTTTCCGCACCACTGTACATCTTCGACCAGGAAGGTCACTCGCCCCTCTTTAATTTTGTTTGTTATTGATCCATTTTATTCTTTTTTAATCTGTTCTGATATTGAATTTATGAATTATTTTAATCATTATTTTATTTTCATTTTATTTTACTGCTTTCCTGGTGCAGGTTTCGAAGTGGACTCAGCCGACGTGGCGGCTCTGTACGCAAGCGGCGACGTGACTGCGCTGCACCTCTCCAACGACCCTCATTTCTCCCTGGGTTTCACTCATCTACCCTCCCCCATATGCTCTCATCCGCCTTGCCCTGACCCCGTGATGGTTGTGGATGCAGATAACGCGGCACAGGGAGTGAATGACACAACGCAGAAGGCAGATCCTCCTCTCGTCAAGCCGGTGGAAAGTGCGGGCCTGCACTTGGATCTGTCCGACAGAGGCCTCACAGCGCTCACACCGGCTGCCTGCTTTGCCAACATCGGTGCCGCTTCTGTTCCCTCGCTCTCACGAGCCAAGTGCAGGCGGTGCTGATAAGTTCATCACACCCAGACGGAGCAGCCGTCATTGTGTCAGCCAACCTTTCAAAGAACGAACTGCAGCGATACCGCTCCATTCCGCCACTCTTTCAGCTGGCCCAATTCGCCCACCTTACCCGTCTCGACATTTCCCTCAACAAACTCGGGTACAGTACCACACTGCTGTGCTTCATTTCGATGCTCTTTGTGTTCATGTTCGTGGTCGTGTGTTGAAATATCTGACTCTTCGTCGACTGCGCCAGATTCATCCCCTCGTCTCTGTCATCATTCACCAGCCTGACTCTGCTCAAGTAAGTTTTGACTTCTCACAAGCGCTTCTCGATTCGTCACCGTATGAGCTAAAGTGGTCTGACGAGTGCTTGGCGCTAAAGCTTGAGCGGGAACGGCCTCTTCACCCTACCGCCCGAGATCGCTCGCTTGTCGCTTACCGAACTCGACCTCTCCAACAACCGGTTCTGCCGCATGCCTTCGTTCACCTGGTCCCCTACCCTCACCACGGTGAACGTGGGGTACGTACGCCTGTTTGCTGAGGCCCACCTGTCTGCTTTCCACAGCGACTGATGCGCCATTCTTCCCCTCATCCCAGAAACAACTCCATCGAGAGCTTGCAGGCGTGTCTGCCCTGCCTGTGTCATGTACAAACGCTCATCCTCCGACAGAACTGCATCGCTTCGCTCTCACTTCCGCCCCAACACTCCTTCCCGCGACTTCGGCGCCTGGACCTCCACGGCAACTATGTTGCCGAAGTTCCACCGGGTACCATGAACCGAGCCCTGTTGAAGGCCATCAGGCCAACAAGAAGCTCACAACCAACTCTCCTCGCCCCTGCGCCGCAGAATTGTTCGAAGCTCTGCCCGTTATCGAGCGCTTGGACCTGTCGCACAACCGGCTCAGGGCGCTCCCGCCGACGGTGGCGCATGCTCGGCACCTCGGCAAGCTCAAGCTCGGCCACAATCGACTCCAGGAGCTGCCTTACCTTTCCGGTATGGACCGGCTCCACAAGCTCGGTCTGGCGCACAACCGGTTTGTCATCACCGACGATTCTCCGGGGGTGAGGAGCCTGCGCCTGCCCATATCGCTCACATACCTCGACCTGTCGGAGAACAAGCTCCACTCGCTTCGAGGAGCGCTCCACCCGCGGCTGGGCGAGTTCCGCGAGCTCCTCCATCTTGATGCCTCTCGCAACCACATCTCGTCCCTCCCCGGCGAGATCAACCGCCTCAGCCACCTGCGCCATCTCGACCTCTCCTGCAATCAGCTCAAGGTATCCTTTAACTGTATGTGTTGTGCGTGTGTGTCGTGGGTGTCGTGTGTTCGTTGACGCTCCCCGCTTCAGGGTCTGCCGCGCGAGATCGGGGAGCTGGCCAATCTCCAGACCTTTCGGTGCTCCTTCAACCCCTTCAGGCACTCGCTGCGCTGGCTGGCATCGTGCTGTGACGATCCTCTCCTGGCCATGGTACTGCGTGCACGCGCGCCAGCTAGCCATGTGCCTCTCTGCTCACGTGCGCCTGTTATCAGTTCTTCCCCTGTCTCAGCAGCGGCGCGGAGGAGACTATTCGCGTGTGGTGGCCAAATCGACCGCTGGCCGAGTTCGAGATTCCACCTTGGGAGGTCCATCTGCCCGACACCCAATCCGCGGGCTCGCGCTTGGGCGCAGGCCACCAGGGCAAGGTCTGTACACTGCATGCGTTCAATTGACGCAATCAATTCACCTCACATGCCGATTTTTTGTCTTTCCCCTTCATCACCTCAGGTGTACAAAGGAAGGTGGAAAGGTGCGTGGGTGGCCATCAAGGCCATCCCAGACGTTCGCAGATTTTGCCAGGAAGTCGGGGTGGTACGCATTCTCAACCGCAATGCCGGCGACCGCGACCTTTTCCAGCACTGCATCCGCTACTATGGTACACCACCGCGCCCCATCATCACGGGTTTGATGTTCAGCCCCGCACGGCTTACTTAGCAGCGATGATGAATCCGCGCCTCTGTGCAGGTTTCATGATCCCGGGCGAGATCAAGTGCACCGCTCGCGTGCTAAGCCCGCCATGCTGCCTCATCATGGAACTGGCGCCGTACATTCCCGCTGTTTGTCCAGACTCCTCCTCAAAGCCCCACTAACGCTGCGGGCGGGTCCCTGTCAGGTGTGGGTCCCTGTCGGACATCGTGCTCCATAGGCGGCGCTTGCGGGAGGACCATAAGCTGACCATCTGCCGCAATGTGGCGCAGGCCATGCTGCGGCTCCACTTTGCCGACTTCCTCCATGCCGACCTGAAGCCCTCCAACGTCCTCGTGATGGACATCTCGACCTGGTGGCTCAAGCTGGCGGACTTTGGCCTGAGCGCGCATGCATTCTTGAGTGGTGCGCTTGAGCTCTGCCACGTCTGCTTGATGATGACAACGACACGTCACGCCACATCACACTTTAACTCGTTCTCCAATCAGGCGGCGTGTCGCCATCGACGCGAGACGGAGCGGCAGAGAACGGAGGCACGCTCTACCTGGGCTGCACTGCCCCTGAGGTGGTGTCGGGCCTATCGCCCTTCACCAAGAAATCTGATGGTGCGCTCACCCCACCCGCACATTGATCATATCACTGTGCCATGCTATGGTCTCACGCGGCGTGCAGTGTTTTCGTTTGGTCTATTGATGTGGGAGGTTTTTGCGCAGCGCAAGCCCTTTGGTGGGATGAGCGATGAACAGATCTCTCACTTCATCCAGCAACGCCAGCGGTGCGCACAGACCACTTCATCTGTCCTCCCCTTCTGCGCCTACCTCCATTTACACCTTTGAAATGGTTGTGTGCAGGTTGCACGTTCCTCCCGAGTGGCCTGTGGCCGAGCTCATTCAGCAATGTCTGTCCGAAGACCCCAACTCCAGGTGAAGGCTACAACTTCTTGAAGCAAAAGCAAAAGCACCATCTCACCATGCTGTGCGTGTTATGTGAACAGGCCAACCTTTGAGCTGATCTTGCGAGGCCTCGACTTCTTCCTCTCGCTTGCCAGCAATCGAGCTAGACGACGACTGCCCATCAGTGCCTGACCGGCAAGCACAGAGAAAAGCAGAGAGAAGGGAAAGGAAATTCAGATTTCTTTCTTGTTTGAAGCGCGCAGTAGGAGCCAGCGAAATAAAGCATTGTCAGCCATTGGTTGCCCAACTGCGCAGGAAACGAAACATCACTGCGTGGCAGTGTCTACCGCGCTCCTGAACAATCCTCCTACTGTGAGTGGTTGCCCGCACCGCAGTAGCGCAGGCCCAACGCCATTGGTCGCTCCGTTATCAAGGCCAAGGACCACCCCCACT
>CDFN01060135.1:5184-17599 GCA_000826445.1 Acanthamoeba quina | reverse complement strand
GACGGCGCACGAACCTTCCCTTGTGGGTGGAGGAGAGGCTTGCGGCCTTGGCGGGAACGATGATGGCGTAAACGGAGGTAAAGAAGAAGAGAAGACTGAACCAATAGCTGCCCAATGCGATGAGCTTGAGCTGAGAAAGTGAAGGCTGCGCAGTTGGCGACCCAAGGGACGCAGTCGATCGTGGATCGAGCAGATTTCCTCCCTCCCTAAAATCTCCATCTCCATCTCCATCGTTCTGCTCATTTACCAAAAGAACTCTGCATTCCTCTTTGTCAATTTGTTCTGCAGCAGCGCTGATGGAGCTCCAACCGCTTCGGTTGTGTTCTTGTTGGCTCATCAAGCGGCTTCGTCTGCGCGGCTGACATTTCCGGCGCCTTTTCTTTTTTCCATTTTTTTTGTTTTTTTAAGAAGAAAGGAAGGAATGGATAGGCGGGGCGAACATGAGCGCCACCGATCGGGCGGTGAGGAGGGAGGGCCTCCTTCGCGGGATCATTACTACCAGCATGACGATAGGGATAGAGACGATGGGGATGACAGGCGCAAGAGGCACAAATCTGGCGATGAAGACGTACAATCCACTCCCCACCACAAGTGCCGTTGCATGACTCATCATGTGGCCCCACAGGAGCGAGATTGGCGCAGCAGGCGAGGAGATGACTGGCGAGACCGAGACCGCGACCGCGAGCGTGAAGGAGGAAGAGATGTGCGCTACCGAGACGGGGGGCGGGACAGAGACTACGGCGGCCATCGGCGGGAGCACCCCCGAGGAGGTGGCCTGGACCCCAGCGTGCCCACCCCGGTCGTCGTGCTGCGCAACTTGCACCCCGACACCGCGCAGGACAAGGTCTGCTTCTTCATCAATCACCCCCATCGCCATTCACTGCCCTTTTGTTGATGGCTCATCGGTTGGGTGGGGGCGCCACATGATGTGCAGATCCTGTACACGCTGAAGGCCTACGGTCCGGTGAACGACGTGCGGCTCATACGGGACAAGGTGACGGGCGAGTCGCGCGGCTTCGCCTTCGTCGAGTTTCCGAGCGTGGACGACGCGCAGCGCTTCATGGAGTACCACCACAACACGCGGCTCGAAATCGACGGGCGCATCGTGTACATGGACTACAGCAAGCAGAAGGACTCCAACCACCATCACAACAGCGAATACCGAGACTGGATCTGCCCTCAGGTGGGCACGCACCTTACCACCCTTTCTTTCGCCTGTTGCCTCCTCTTCGCCGTTAACGCTTGGGCGATCGCAGTGCACGACGACCAACTTTTCGCGTCGGGCGATGTGCTACACGTGCCAAGCCCCCAAGCCCCAGAATCCGGTCTTTGTCTCGCAAAGCGCCGAGGACACGACCGAGCCCGGCCCTGTGCTTGCGCTGCGCGGGCTCGATCCCTCATCCGTGGAGGCCGCTGTACGCATCGCATTGCCTGCTCAGTCTCTTCTTCTTCTTCTTAACTTGGGGCGCACGGCACAGATCTACGGCGTACTGAGCGAGTATGCACCGATCAAGGAGGTGCGGCTGGTGAGGGAGAAGGGCACCAACATCTCACGCGGCCTCTGCTTCGTCGAGTTCCACTCCGTGGAGGTACGTTCGCTCATCACGGCCCCATCATTCATGCACGCGCTTCCATCCGTCGTCGCTCACACCGTTGCCGTGATGAGTACAGGACGCCACCTACGTGCTACACAACTGCCAGAAGCAGGCGCTACACATCGACGGCTGCCCGGTGAGGCTGGGCTACGCGAGGAAGAACCAGCCGGATAGGCACCACCACCACAACCAGCAACATCAGCAGCAGGCGGGCTTTGCCAACGCCGCGCTGGAGCAGGCGCAGTGGGCCGCCGCGCAGACCCACATCCCCGATGCCGCCCAGCAGGCCCAGTGGAATGAGATCGGTACAACCGCAGCTGCCTATGCGCGCGCGTACTATGTTGTGCTGGTGCTGACGTGTCATACAAGGGTTCTACTATGACGCGCAGTCGGGGTACTATTACAACGCGACGACGGGCTATAGCTACCACCCGACGACTCAGGCCTACTACTCCTTCGACCCTACCACGCAGGCCCTCGTGGCCGTTGCCGCCGAGGTTGCCCTCGCCGCCCTGCCTCTGCCCACCCCCGCCACGGCTACTACGACCGCCGAGGCCGGCGCGAGCGCAGCAGGGACAGATGCTGGGACCACTGCCACACAGTACACTCCCCGCACAAGTATCAGCGGCACAGTCGGTCTGGTTAACACACACCATTACAACACTTAGAGAGGCGGAGAAAGCGGCCAAGAAGGAGAAGAAGCGAAAGGCCAAGACCATCCGGGATAAAAAGATGGGGCAGGAGCTGGAGCGCTGGATGAAAAAGACGCAGGAGCTCAAGCAAGACGAGCAGCCGTCTTTGACAGCCGCAAGCCCCGCGAAGATTACCATCTCCTTCGGTGCCACCAACAAGCTCCTCGCCGCCGGCGACAGCAGCAGCAACGCGGCGCCCGGCATGACAGAGGGGTCGCGGAGCGCAAGAGACGAGGCCGTCGACACGTCACCGCTGCCGCCAGCCGTGTCCCAGTTCGTGGTGATCAGCAGCGGCAATGCGAACCCGGAGGCCACCACCGCAGCAACACCGAGTCTGCCGACATCGCAGCCATCGGCCGTGGCAACGGCGATGGCGGCGGATCCTGTGCAGGCCACGGCTGCTGCGCACCAGACCCGTTTTCCACCCCAGAGCGCGCGACCGGACGTGGGGCTCGAGTTCGTGTGCCTCGTGTGTCGGTGCAAGTTTGCCCGGGCGCGCACGCTCGACCTCCACAAGCTCCAGTCCAAGCGTCACAAGGTACCACCGTCATCTGCCTCCTTCTTTTTCCAACCACCGCCGCTGTTTGTCTGACTTCATCGCGTCGTCGTCGTCACCACCGTCACCATCACCAGGCCAATGTGGAAGAGGCGCACGAAGCAGAGGTGGAGCTGATCAGGGAGATGACACGCGTTCAGCAGAAGGCCAAGGGCGATCAGGCCCACCAGCACCACGGCGGCGGCGGCGGCGGCAAGAAGCAGAGGCAGCACCGCGAATCGGCCGCAGCCGCGTCGACAACGGCGACCACGGCGATGAGCGCCGCGGCGGCGGGCGTGGCGCTGGGGGAGGGCATCGGCGGGCAGATGCTCAAGCGGATGGGGTGGAAGCAGGGCGAGGGCCTGGGCAAGGACGCCACGGGCCAGGTCAACCCGGTCGAGGTCTCGCGCAGGTCGGAGCGGGCCGGGCTGGGCGCCGAGGACGACGTGGGCGACATCGAGCTCGACCCCAACGACACCTATCAGGACGTGGCCAAGAAGAAGGCCCGCGCACGCCTCGAGTCCATGATGCACTACTGAGCCCTCCTCGCCCGTCGACGATTCGGTCTGCTCGATCAAAAAGAAGAAAAGAAGAAAAGAAAAAAGAAATTCAACAAACTCGCGACCTCAGGTTGGTTGAGGTCAAACAGCAAAGCAAGGCAGGTGCACAGAGATGAAGCATAAGGTGGCCATCCTTGGATCCGGCAACTGGTACTTTGTCTTCTCCGGCAGGAGTGTAATCTCATAGGATGAAATAATCGCCGGCAGCGAGGTCACCAATGGATGGCGATGAGATGAGGCAAGCTCATCATCCATTTGTGTCTGCAGGGGCTCTGCCATTGCGAAGGTGGTGGGGCAAAACGTGAGGCAACACCCGGAACTATTCGAGGACGAGGTCCGGATGTATGTCTATGAAGAGCTCGTCGACGGCGAGCGCTACCTGACCTCCATCATCAACACCAACCACGAGAACGTCAAGTACGTCGTGTAGACCTGCTCCTTCTTCTTCATCCTTCTTCTTCATCATTGCACCTCCCGTGCCGTCTGCGTGTTCCGTCGGTGCGCTGATCGGTTCCGCTGGCCAACCACGCAGGTACCTGCCGGGCGTGAAGCTGCCGGACAACATCGTGGCCGACCCCGACCCGATCCGCACCGCCGAGGACGCGACGTTGCTCATATTCGTGCTGCCGCACCAGTTTGTCAACTCGCTGTGCCACAAGCTCAGGGGCAAGCTCCACCACCGGGCCAAGGCCATTTCCCTCATCAAGGTGAGCCGTGCACTTGCGGGCAACACCAATGGCGGCTGTGGCGCACTGTGCTTGCGTTAACGCTGCATCTGTGTGCGATGTTGTGTGCGTGTGTGCGTGTGCGGTGCGTGCGTGCGTGTCGCGTGTGTCGCGTCGTGTGTGGGTTAGGGTATGGCTTTTAATGAGAATGGCCCCGTGCTGATCTCGAGCATCATTGAGGACATTCTGGGCATCGACGTGAGCGTCCTCTGCGGAGCCAACATCGCCAAGGACGTGGCCTGGGAGCACTTCTCCGAGACCACCATCGGTAATGATGGACAGACACCCCCACTCATACCCACTTACTCCCCTCCCCGCAATACCACCTCCCCTGCTGCTGCTGCTTTGCTTACCCCCTCCCAAGGCTACAAGGACAAGGAGGTGGCCCAAGTCTGGAAGCAGGTGTTCCACAGCCCTTCTTTCAACGTACGCACGCCACACACACGCCACACACACCACACGCGCGCGCACACACACGCACACACACGTCTCATTCTCTCTCTCTCTCTTCGTGCGCCTCGTGTGTAAACATCTTCGTGGGTGTCATGGCCACTAGGTGGGCCTGGTGGAGGACATTGCGGGCGTGGAGCTGTGCGGCGCGCTGAAGAATATTATCGCTGTGGGCCTGGGCATGGCCGACGGCCTCGGGTGCGTTGCACGGCCCTCTGAGGTGGGAGGCGCACGCCCCGTGGTCGACCAACTGACGCGGAGATGCGTGTGTGCTCCCAGGGCCGGCGCCAACACGAAGGCGGCCATCATGAGGATCGGCCTCGCCGAGATGCGACGGTTCGCCGAAACCTTCTTCAAGGTACACACACAGCCCAGCCCAGCCATCGCCCTTAGCTCTTCCCTTTGCGGGGCCGGCGCTCGGTCTGTTTGCTGTTCTCTTGACACCATCGACTTGGCGCAGGGAGTGAAGCAGGAGACCTTCTTCGAGAGCTGCGGTGTAGCGGACCTTATTGTTACCTGGTACGATGTGCCCACACATCGTTGTCTGGTTTGATGTGGTTCTCAACGGCGCGACCTTCGTTTGCTCTGCGCTTCAGCTTCTTCGGCCGCAACCGCAAGGTGGCCGCCGCCTTTGTCAAGCAGAAGAAGGTACGTAGAGCTGTTGGCATGTGTGCGCCACCGCCTACATGAACGAAGTCTTGATGGGCTGAACGTCGACACACAGAGCTTCGAGCAACTGGAGAAGGAGATGCTGCATGGCCAGAAGCTGCAGGGCACCCTGACGGCCCAGGAGGTGAACACCATTCTCAAGCGAGCCAACCTCACCCACAGGCACAACTTCACCCCCCGCCTTCTGCGCCTCGTGATGAGAAACGTAGCCTCACACCGCCCGTGCGTCTAACGTGTCGTGTCTGCTTCTCAGGTTCCCCCTCATGACCACCATCTACGAGGTGTGCTTCGAGAAGAAGGACCCGCACAGCCTGACCGATTCCGGCATCGCCTCTCCCCACGTCCCTGCTTCTCTCTGATAATGTTTGACTCCTCTTCAACGTTGATGGCGCGAAGCGTTGGGCGACCGTGGGTTTGGGTTTATTGGTTGGGTTCTGCGTCTCCTCCCTATCTCTCTAGATAGCTCGCCTGCTGCTGCTGGCCGCCCGGTTGGTCTCCCTCTTTCTCCTCCTCTCTCTTTCACGGCGGCAGGCCTTGGCTGCTTCTCCAACATCCGGCCTCGCTTGTGGTTGAGTTGGGTGGCGAGGAGGAAGATGAAGCAGCGCAGAAGGGGCAGAAGGGGGCAGAGAGCTTGGGCTTAGTAGGCCTTGCCGAGCTCCATCTTCTTGCCGAGGGTTCGCAGGGAGTTGTAGATCAGCGAGTCGATGATGCCCGCCACCGTGAACACGCCACCAATGATGGCGCACACGCCGGTGAGGAAATGCGCGAACGACTTGGTCCTCTCCGTGAACTTGACCATGATCGGCGACAGGTCGTACATCACGAACAAACCTGAGCGCGCGCGAGAACCAAAGGTCACTATTGTGCCCCAACTGTTCAGAAGGGATAGAGGAACCGGTACCGGGCAGTCCAGACTTGTCGCCAGGAGGCAGCATACGGGTGTGCTCGGTGACCGAGAACTGGTTCGTGTTGATGACGTTGCCGTCGAGGGACTCGTAGATGGTCGGCACGATCTTCACGAAGTACTGGTACATGGCCGAACCAGCACCGGGATCTACGGAGAGAGAGAGTCGACACATTGGTCACCGGCGCGCCGATGGATTGCAGGGATCGGGCCGAGAGAGAGAGAGAGAGAAGTAGGAGTAGTACCAGTGGTCTTCTCGACACCGTCAAGGGGGTTGATGACGCCCGGGAACTCCTTGCCGAATGAGATGCGGTTGATGCGGTGGGAAATGTTCCAGCTGGACATCCGGAAAGGCTGCAGGTCGTGGACGTGCATGTGGTGCGCCTGGAACGACTTGCCGGGAGCAAAGTGGAAGTTGCCCGCCACCTGTGGATCATCGCCGGCGCGCCGTCGTTGGTGATGATGTCAGTTCGTGTCTTGGATCGAAAGAGAGAAGAAGAAGAAGAAGGGCATGCGCACCTTGTTGACGAGGATGTGGCCGTAGATCTGGCAGCCCTCGCCCTTCTGCTTCTCCAGGTTCTCGCTGAAGCCCTCACGAGCGCACTGCGCACAAAACGAAAGCGAAAACGGGCCTGTCAGACCAACGCTGGTGTGGTGTGAACTGGCGGCGGGTCACGTGGGAGGGCGAACCTGCTCGATGCTCTCCGGGTGCGCGAAAGCCCAGCCCTTCTTGCGATAGGACTCCCGAACCTCGGCACAGGTGTTGCAGCACTGGCCAGGCTCCTGGTCGAGGGCACCAACACAGCATCACGCGAAAGGTGAGCAGCCACGATGCACCATCCCTGCACTTGACGAGCGCGTGCCGTGTGAAGCGCTGGATGCCAGGTGGGGGTGGGTACCTGTTCAGAGCCGTAGCACGAACCGCACTCGACGGGCTCCAGCTCCTGGCCCGGCGAAGGAACAGGCGTAGCGGCAGCCTCGAGTTCTAGAGGGGACGTGGTGCCGAGAGTGAGGGCTGGGGTGGAGCAGCAGCAGCAGCCCAGGAACGTTCTGGCCACGGTGGTGGTTGATGTGTACCTCCTTTTTCGATTCCGAGAGGGCGGCCGTCCGAGGCTAATCTCTTTTTGAAGATGTTGTGTTCGACATCGAGCTGGTGCTCGCCAGACACGTCCATGGCATCTACGCTCAAGTCTGTGGTGGCCGGCAGGAAGCACATGAGGATGCTGCGGCCACAGGGGTTTGTGGAGAGAGTGGGAGAGGGGGCGCGACGCACATCCACAGGGAAGATCGGGGAAGGTGACATCCATGTTAATCCTCAACTTCTCTCCTCGCGAGGTATCCACGAAGAGCTCGGGTTGCACATCAGTCGAGAGATAGAACGAGAGCTCAGAAAAGAACAACCAGGTGATGATCAGGCCGCTGATAATGGACACTGGCGAAGAGATTAGAAACTCAACAGGCAGGAAAACATTAAATATGGACTCTGATATAGATTTGGAGATTGCGCCTACCTGCCGCGCCAGAGACGGTCCTGACTCGAAAATCTTCCAAGGTCTTGGGATACGCATCGAAGCTCTTCAGCTTCTTGAAGAAATCACCGCGCATGCTGGAGAAGGCGGAGGGGGAGAGGATGGTGGCCGAGAGAGATGGCACAAACACAACACTCACCGTTGTTGGCCACGTCACCCCTATTTTAAAGAGAAAAGAAATAAAAAAAGAGAAAGAGAAAAGAAATAATGAAGCAGACCGTACATGGAACGCACCACACCACCGGCCTGCGACGACGTGCAGCCTGCTGCTCGCTCTCATGAGCCCTTCTTTGTGTCGGCCACGCTGTTGACGGGGACGAGCTGTCTCGTGGACCTCTCGCCGGCTGCCGGCCCCGACTGCCATGGCGCAGACACCACCGTGGCCCAGACCAAGGCCCGCATCGTGGCGTGCCAGGGCATGTGGGAGAAGGGCGCCCTCGACCCCGACCAGATCCGCCTCATCTTCGAGGGGAAGAGACTGGAGGACAGCCGACCCCTGTCCCACTACGGCCTGCGCCACAGCGGCTCCCGGCTGCATGTGGTGGTGCGCCTCAGGGGCGGCCTGTTCTTTCCCCTGGCCCCTGCCCCCGACCCAGCCAACGACGTCGTTGGTGACTGCACCTCCATTTTCTCCACCCCTGGGTCATCCAAAGGTGCAGTGCTTTCCAGCCTCCAGCTGCGCAGGTTTGCCTTCCGTGACATCTCAACGTAACGTTGGTGCTGTGTCGTGCAGAGCGTGAAAAGAGGGCCGACATCTGCAGCTGGCTGCGAGACAGAGTGCACTTGTGGCGGGTGGGTAAAGACACCGACTGGGCCGAGCTCATCATTGAGCCCGGCGGGCCGTACGAGGGTACAAACTGTCCCGTCCCGTCTGCGTGCCGGACCACACCTCCTAACCACTGCACACCCGCTTTACGCGCGCGCGTGTGCAACGTGACAGGTGGTGCATTCCTCCTGCGCGTGGCCTTCCCCCAGATCTATCCGTTTCGTGCGGTTCAGCTTCGGCTTATCACGCCCCTCTACCACCCCACCGTGGGCCCGGCGGGCATCATGGCCGTGATCGGCTACGGATATCCGTACCCCTCTGCCCTCCTCCTTGGTCTCCTCTTCTGGCTTTGAGCCAAGGCGAACATGCTGATTCGGCGTAGGGGTGCTTCGTGGAGTCCTGCACGCTCGGTCCGCAAGCCTATCATAGGCGACTTCATCCAGCAGCTCCAGTCCTACTCGCTTGGTGCGCTGACGTCCGAGATTCTCACAGCGGAGGTCGTACAGGTAAGCGACGGCTCCCTCCGCCTCATCGCAACCAAAGCCGCGGCTGCTGACAACGCTGCATTTACTCTACACGCGAGGCAAGATGGGAGATGTGCTAAACGAGGTGGCCACCATCGGCGAGGAAGGCGCTCGCACCAAGGCTCGCTTGTGGACTTGGCACTATGCAACCGACCACGGTCGCGCCTACATGCGGTCCGGTCGCCGCTGCTCGGGCATGGCACAGCTCGCGAGCCTCATCGCAGCCGACCCACAGGTCACACGCCACACCACCACTCTCTGCTTCGTCACGCAACATGGTGGGCTGACTTGTGATTGCTTGCC
This sequence comes from Acanthamoeba quina, assembly GCA_000826445.1. NCBI lineage: Eukaryota > Discosea > Longamoebia > Acanthamoebidae > Acanthamoeba > Acanthamoeba quina. The sequence continues at coordinate 8,347 of CDFN01060135.1, read as the reverse complement.
TCCCACAGCTGCGCAACGAGGTCCGATCGGTGCTGCTTGTGGCCCACCGATGGCAATGGAAGCGACAGCACCAACAACAAGACGAAGACAAGATGGAGGCGTTCGCGGGGGAGGAAGAAGGCTGGTTGCTCGGCGCTCTGCCGCGAGAGCTGCTGCACGCCGTCTTGGTCTTCATCGGCAGCGACCGCCGGCCACCACCGCCGGCCGCCCTCATGTGGGAGCTGGTCAACGAAGGCGACGACGGCCTGCCAGAAGACTGGCGCTCTCGTCTCCCTGAACTCCCGCCAGCACTGTAGGCCCTCGCGTGGTGGCATCTTCCGCCGAATGTGCCGAAGAGAAAACCAAAAGAAATGCACTTCAATTAAAACTTGATTGAGCAACGAAGAAGGAGGGAGGACGAAGGCAATACATCCTCCTTGCACCTTGGATCAGAATCTAAGGAAAATCTTGGACGATTCCGTTTGAATTGATAGTGATAGACCTGCAATTTGTACATTTATTGGCTTAGATTGAAAACGGCTGCGGGCAAGGTCGATCGAAATGCAGCAGGACGCGACCTCCACCAGCAGTTCTTCTGCCGAGCAGGGGGAAGCCCCGGCGCGGGCTTGGTGGGGATGGGGCTCATCTTCAACTTCGAGCGGAAGCTTTGCGGCGTCGGCTCCCCTCTCCCCACCTCCTTCTGGCGGCGCACCTGTGCCCGACCCCGCCTGGCGAAGCGACATCATGCGACAGATCAACGTACGCGATGCCCTCCAACGGCGCTCGTTCATCGACCTCGTGCGACAACGTACAGCTCCTTCCCCATCAAATCTCCATCCCTGCCGATTTCGTTGTACATCTGCGGAGGTGGCTAATGCGTGGTTGGTTGCGGTTCGACAGAGAACTTCTTTTTGAAGGAGAGGTCCATGACGCGAGACAAGACCGCCATGTTGGAGAAGGAGGTGCTCCACCTCAAGCAGCTCATCGGCGAGCTCAAGCGCACCGACACAGACGGAACCGCAGGCGAAGGGTGTGACCTCCTTCCTTGTCGATTCCATGGTGGCTCTTGTTGATGTGGTGGCTGATGATGGTGGTGTTTGATTGCAGGTCGGCGGAGGCTGCGGGCAAGGGCGCCGACATGCAGAGGCTGCAGCAGGAGCTGACCGAATGCTACAAGCGAAACTCGGAGAACGCACAGGAGCTCCTCGAGCTCAACCGCAAGGTCAAGGAACTCACCGCCGCCGCCGCCGCCAAGCAGGACCAGTTACGCGTTATACCCAAATCGCACACGCCATCATCATCACCATCTTCTTCTTCTTCTTCTTCTAACGCGTCCATTCCTTCATTACATGATGCAGGTTGACCACGGTAGAGCGGATGTGCGAAGGTCTGAAGGTGGAGCTGCGGGAGCGCGTGATGGCCCTGAACATCCTCACACCCGAGCTCGATTCGCTCAAGGTACGCGCACCACAACACACACCCCAGCGTTGAGAGTGGTTGGGTGGTGGCCCATGTTGATGATCGAGTCGGTCTCCCACAGGTCGAGTTGGCGCGGGCCGAGGCGCGCAGCAAGACGCTCGAGGAGGAGAACGCGCACCTGCTCAACCGCTGGCGGCTCAAGGTGTCCGAAGAGGCGAAGAAGATGAACGAGGCCAACGAATTCTACCACCAGGTGCAGCAGATGGCCAAGAACCCGCTCTCCCTGTCCAGTACGCCCCGCCCACCGACCGCTTGGCCCCTTCTCAGAGTACACTGCGTCGTCTGACAATCAATGGCGCCCCGCTCCCCGGATCTGTGTCGCCTCAGACGAGGCCATGGGCGGCGCACCGCACGAGACGCAGCCGACGGACGACCGCACTCGCAAGGCGCGAAGCCACGGCAGCAGCGTGCCGCGGCGAGTTCACACGCGCCTGGTACTCCCCGCCCCGCCCCACCCGCGATTGTGAGTGTCGCGAGTGTCGCGAGTGTCGCGCTGACGGTGATGTGGGGGACGGGGGCGGAATTTGAAGCGTGCACACACCGGGGACGTGAGCTCGGTGACGTACGATCCGGCCGGCGAGCGAATCGCTTCCGGCAGCGCGGACACGACGGTCAAGGTGTGGCGAGCCAACGGCGAGCTGCTGTCCACGCTCTCCGGGGCCAAGCTCGCCATCACGCAGGTCGAGTTCGCCCCCGGGGGCGACATGGTGCTGGCCTCGTCGTGCGACGCCGTGGCGCGGCTGTGGAACCTCTCCAATGCCAAGATCAAGCACACCCTGACCGGTCATGTGGGCAAGGTACCCCAATCACCACCAGCACCACCACCAGCACCACCATCGGCCGCACTCGTTCGTCGTCTATTCTCGGCCATCCTCACCTGTTGTCGGGATGGTCTGTTGATCAGGTCATGGGCGCCACCTTTGTGAGCGCCGAAAAGATCGTCACGGGCTCGCAGGATCGCACTGTCAAGGTACCGCCAGCACACACCCGCACACACCCGCACGCAGTCGACGGGTCATGTCTCTAACACTCACAATCGTGGTGGTGGTGTACACCAGGTGTGGGACCTGGGGAAGGGGTATTGCGTGCGTACGGTGTTCTGCTATTCGCCCTGCAATGCCGTGGCCGTCGTGGGCGAGAGCACGCGCATGCTCTGCTCGGCTCACGCGGATCGACGTGTCCGGCTGTGGGATCTCAAGACGGCCGACCCCGTGGCCGAAATCCAAGACGTGCAGTCTAAGCAGGTACGCGCGCATCATCAACCACCTTCTGCACACACACACACACACACAATGCGGCTGACATGGGTGATGAACCCACACAGGCCACCAGCATATCGTGGAGCCCTGCATGGGAGTACCTCGTGCTGACTACGGCGCCAGACAACACCGCACAGCTGATCGACCTCCGGAACCAGAAATCCGCACACACCTTCCGAGTACGTCGACTACCTCCCCCCCCCACTGGCAACCTCACTTTAGCAGCGCGTTGAGCTCACGGTGCGACACACCAAACAACACACGTGACGCGCACACACAGCCACCACAGGGCGGGGTGCTGTCGCCACAGGCCTGCTTCAGCGCCGACGGTAATTTTGTGGCGGCAGGCTCGACGACGGGCGGCGTCTTCGTGTGGAACACGCACACCGCCGCGCTGGAGGCGCACATCACCGAAGGCCACCAGTGCGTTCTCCTTCCCCCCCCCC
>CDFN01060134.1:3243-15226 GCA_000826445.1 Acanthamoeba quina | reverse complement strand
CACAGAAATGTCCAGAAATGCATGAGGTGAGCAGGTGCACCACAGGGAGAGGGTGCACAGAAGTGCCACAGTGTGGGGAGGGCCACAGGCTTCATCATTCTTCTCCCACACCATGGCAACAATTGAGTGCTACTTCTGTGGCATGAACATCAAAGCCCTCAACATCACCATCCACTTCCCTCACTGCTACGTTGAGCACTGTGAGATGAACAGTGTCACCCCTCTGTACACCTGTTCTGCATGTGGTGGCAAGCAAACCCACCACTGCACCTGCTCCTCAGCATCCACTCCTGCCTCAGCTGACCAGACTTCACTGCCACTCACCACTCCTCACACCCACCACACTGCCACTGGAGAAGAAATGGAAATGGGGAGAAAGTGCACACCAGACCAGCATTGCCAAACTCAGCCCAGCCTAGCTCATGGGCAAGAAGTGCATCCTCTGCAACACAAAGAGGACCCCCAAGACCACAGGCATCCCGCACATCCACATCAGCAACTTGTGGCAGAGTCCCCACTCTGCCAGCTGCCAGAGTTCGCCTCCACCCCGCTGGGGGAAATCCGGAGGGAAATGGGACTTTCCCTGGATTTATCACCGCGGATAACTCTCATATATTATACGTTACCAAGGAGTAATAAAAGGGACTTCTTCTGACACCACAAGGATTAGGACCTCCCTGGAGCCCATCTACCTGAGAGTGCGGTCGGGTGTATGGAGCGTTGATGGAGAGCGGCGGGCTTGCCAGTGGTGCCAGTCAAACGTGTGGCCGGTGGGATGAGAGGACAGGGTGCGGCAATGTTGCAACAACTGGTGTGCTGGGGTCTGTTGCTTAAGGTCGGGTATGGAGCCGGTGGTTTGGGCAGGTTAATTAACAAATCCATTTCAGGGTCCCCCCCATCAAAATGAAATGCAGGTGGAAAGATTAGAGGACACGTACCCGCCGGCAATGGTGCGGCAGAACGTGCGCAGTGCGACAAATGAAGGTTTCTGTTGTGTGTCTTGCTGCGCTTCAACTTCTTCAACTTCTCTTTATTTCCACCGCCTTGCAGGGACAGACACAAGCAGCCGAGGAAAATAAATAAAAAAATTCATAAAATGCGCCGGCATTCTCGCACTGCGCCACCACCACCGCCACATAAAAACAATGGTGGGAGTAGGCGTTCTGCCCTAACCCTTTTTCATTGTGGTCTGGATGTGGACTTTATCCTAATTCTGGGTATCCCCAATTTCCAGCAGTAATGGTTGAGAAGTCAACCACCAGTGGTGTGCAACTATCAACACACTAGCACTTGCCAAAACGAAAATTTATGGCTGGAAAGACAAGAAAGAAGTAGCCATGAACACTACTGGCCGTTGAAGAGCGGGCAGGCGGCGTTCTGATTGAAGTGCTGGTATGGGTTGTTGCGATCGCACTCGGCCGCACATATGTAGCAGAAGTGGGTGCCACAGCGGCATGTCATGTGGTTGCAGCCATCGATCTTCTCCACGGCGTTGCGGCACACCGGGCAGTTCTTGAACCCGAGTTGGCGGATGAGATCGTCGGTGCGCTCGTCTGCGTGCGCGTTCTCCTCGCACCACTCGAGGTACTCGACGCAGGTCATATCCTCGTGCCACTGGACCTTGCAGGACACGCACGTCGAGAAGCCGCAGCTGTGCCACCGGTTATGGAGGTCAGATGACAAAGAAGAAGCGGAAGGAAGAGCGGGGGAAGAAAGGGTCGTGCCAGGGGCAGATGAATCGGGTGAGTGGAGGGACGATCTCGGCGGCGCCCTGGCAGTCGGGCTGCGGGCACGAGAGGATCGAGGGCGTGTAGGCGATGTGGAGGCTGAGGGTCGCGCGCAGGTACCGGGCGTAGTCCTCTGGCTCCAGCAGCACGTGCAGGTCTTGCTGGCGGAGCTCGCCGCAATCGGACCCCCCGCGGGGACAGCGTATGGGGAAGTGCTGCGCGCCAATCTCGGTGTTGACGTAGCTGGTGATGCAGTCGCGGCAGTACTTGTGGCTGCAGGGGCTGACGGCAAGGACGTCCTCCTCCGACTTCTCGTCCATGCATATCGGACATTCGAAGTAGCCAAAGTTTGCCTGCAGCTGCAGCGCCCAGGCCCGGTCACGCTCTGCTGCCTCCTCAGCCTCCTGGAGCTCTCGGACCAGCGCCAGGCTGGCCGCAAAATCGTCGTCGCCCTTGTTGAAAGCGGCAACGGTGGTGGTCACCTCCTGGCGGGCGCCCCGGCCGCGTCCGCCAGCGCCGCCACGCAGCTTCCCGCGGTTGCCGCCCCGGCCTCCACGATGAAACTCCGCCCCAGGGTGGCGGGCAGCACCTCCTCCTCGACCTCGATGGCCCTGAACTGCGGAAGCGTATCCGCCTCGGTTGTAACGGTTGGCCTGGCTTGCCGGCTGAAAACTTGTCCGCTGCGTGGGCGCCTGGGGCCTGGAGGCTGGGGCGGAAGTCTGCTTCGGAGCCGTGTAGGGCTTGGGAGTTGGGGCAGAGGGCTGCTGCTTCGGCTTTGGCTGCGACTGAGGTTGCGGTTGCGGTTGCCCAAGTGGGGCGAGCAGCATGGCCTCCATGCGCGCCTCGAGTTGGTGGACGGTCTCGCGCAGCTGCGACACTTCATTGTTGGCGCGAGACGAAGGGTGCGAAGGCAGGCCGCGCGGCTGCTGCATCTGTGCCTCGCGGAGTTCGCGGCTCAGCCTGTCGTTCTGGGCTTGCGCGCGTGCAAGATCACGCTTGAGTCTCGCGTTCTCGTTCTTGAGCAGCGTGACCTCCATGTCCTTGAACGACACCTTGGGTAGGTTGGAAAGCGATGACCCTTCCTGCAGCGTACAACTGGGTGGGTGTGGTCGATGTATCATTAGCCATCTTTTTTGTTTTTCCTCCCCTCCACTTCTCTCTCTCTCTTGCACGTACATGTGGTAGCCAACAGAGGAGAGGAGCTCCATCTCCATGAGCTGGCCCTCGTCAAAGTCGAGGCGTGGAAAGAGCTGTTCCAGGTAGTCCTCAAGCTTGTCCTGCTCCTGGAACTTGAGAAAGGCTATGCCGGCGTGGTCGGGGCGCGCATGCGAGTCGAAGAGCACGAAGTGGTGGGTGGCGGCATTCTGGTCAGGAATGACCGCCAGGGTGATCGTCTCCGGGGGTCGCACCACCACGGCCGCCGCAGTCTTCTTCGTTTCCTTGTACTTGTCCAGTAGCGCCTCCACTACCTGGTGCTTCTGCCCAAGAACGACCTTCCCACCGCGGTGTGGCAAAACTCACAATTAGAATTGTCCAGGAAATAGTAATGAAAAAGTTGTGGAAATGAAGGCCAGCGCGTTGACGAAAAGCCAAAAAGAAAAAGAAGTGGCGCTACCAACCTGGCCTTGGTCGTGTAACTTGAGGGAGACAGCGTAGCGCTCGACGTAGTTCAGGACCTCGTCGACCTCGAGGTGTGCGTCCAGTTTGTACTCGCCCGCCAGCGCGACGATCGCGTCGAGCATGCCCACAGACAGGAAGCGGCCGCGTTGCAGCAGCATCAGGGCGGCTTCGACAGCAAAGAGCGTGCAGGCCGAGGGAGAAGCAACTGTGTACTGGCTCTCGATCGTTTCCACCTTTGTGGTCCAGCCGTGAGAAGACTCGACAGCCACAGGGTCGCCGGGAGTACTCGTCGTTGTGTTGGCCTCGTTGCCACAGCGCGTGGTGCCGCGCACGCAGCTCCGCAAGTGACCCGCAGTCCTTCCTCTCTTCCATTATGTTTTGTTATGTGTGGGAAGAGTTGGGCGATTGTTGGATGCACCATTTCTGGCTACTTTATCCCATTGGCCAGAACGCTTTTTGCCACAACCATGCAACCACGATCGAGTTGTCCTCATCTGTCTTCGTTGCACGCACCATTTCTGGCTACTTGATCCCATTGGCCAGAACCCATTTTGCCACAACCATGCAACCACGATCGAGTTGTCCTCATCTGTCTTCGTTGCACGCAACACCGGTGTCGGCGAAGCATGTCACGGCGACGAAATGGGGAGTGGGTAAGGCGTATGTGTTTTTTTCCAACTTCTTCTCTGCTCCGTCACCAAAGTAATGCATCGTCCCACCCCCTGCCGCTTCTTCGCTACTGGCAACTGCACGAAGGTGAGTCCACCACCCACTTAAGAGCGCACAGGTGACCAGGCTTACTCCTGCTATGTACATATCAGGACCGTTGCCCTTATTCGCATATAGTCTGTCCCAGCTGGAGCACCACGGGCACCTGCAGCTACGGCCAAAGATGCCACCATGTCCACAGGCAGAACTGCGATTCTGCCGCAGCCCCTGTCCCGGCCACTACTGTCGAGCGCGCCAAGCGGAAGTGCCTCGCCTACCAGCGTGGTGGTTGCACCCCCGGAAAGTGTCCAGACGGTCCGTCCCTTGAACACGCAGAATTGGACTAGCTTCATCTTTCTGGCCAGTCCCCCCTCCCAATCTAACTCCACACATACTGGACAGGTTACAGCCATGTGCCCTGCTCTTTCTTCGCCGAGAGCAAGTGCAAGTTGGGAACCAACTGCACCTTCGTGCACCGCCTTGATTCCGTCCAGCGGAAGTGCGTCGACTTTGAAGCCGGTCTGTGCATCGACGAGTACGCTTGTCCAAAGGGTAATCCCCATCTCCTTGAGCAGGCCTCATTTTTTCTCTTCCCTTCTCCCCTAACAACGTTCCTCTCCACTGCACAGGATTCAGTCACAAGCTTTGCATGTACTTTCAATCCGACGATGACAAGTGCGCCAAGGGTGCCAAGTGCATGTTCGTGCACCGTATCCTCAGCACGCCCAAGTGCCTACCCCTTGAGCGTACCGGCAAATGCGAGAACGGAGGCTCCTGCACCAACGCGCACAAGGTCTGCCCCGCCTTCAAGAAGGACCAGTGCCCAAAGACCGCCAAGGACTGCCCTTTCATCCACCGCAAGCAGCTGCCCCCGATGCAACCCTGTGCAGACTTCGAGAAGGGCCTTTGCACGCGCAAGCCCTGCAACTACAGTCACAAGGTCTGCACCAACAAGAGCTTCGTGGATGGTGGCGCCTGCAATTGGGACAAATGTCGCTGCGTTCACATCCGCAACGCTACCAAGAGTTCGTCCTTCTCCCCCTTTGCCCCTCATCTGTGTCAGGCGGATCTCGACTCCCTCTTCGTAGAAGCTGACACGCCAGTCAGGTGAGCTATTTGTGGGCCGCCTCCGCCAAATGCGGAAGTTGGCGATCAAAGAACACCGTCTGGCCCGGCAGCAGGCCGAGGCTCAAATCGTCAAGGAGATAGTTGCCCTCAGCTCACTTGCAGTACGCCTCACCACTCTCCTTCCAGGTCCTCTGCTTCTCGGTTTCCCAGCTTGGGGTTGTCTCTGCTCACGATGGACTGTCGGTTCTAGGTCTCCCGCACGGTCATGGAGAAGCGCAACACGCTCCAGGCCCTACTGCTCGACACCAAGGAACAGTTCACCAAGCAGATCGCCATCTTCCAGGCGCTCTCCGACAAGATCATCGAGAGCGCAGAGCGGTTAGGCGACAACCTCAAAGGGTCCAAGCAGATAGAGGACAGCCTGGCCCGCGAGGTTCGCCGGCTCACCGCTCGCCTGCCCATGTATGCCCATCGCCAGGAGGTGTTGCAGGCGCTGTGCGAGAGCTCCATCGCCCTCGTGATCGGTAAGACGGGCTCAGGTAAGAGCACGCAGCTATGCCAGTACCTTGCGGAGACTGCTCCCTACTCCAGTACCTTCCTCCCACAATCATGGCTCCATCCGCTGCTGCTGCATTGTCTGACATGGTTGCGCACACAGACAAGGTGACCCTTGTCTCCCAGCCTCGGTCGGTGGCTGCCTTTGTACGTCCCTGCACTGCGCCCATCTACTTGTACTTGCTGCTGACATATACGAGCCCACTCAGTCTCTGGCAGAGCACGTCGCGGAGGAGTGGGGCTGCGAGCTCGGAAAGGAGGTGGGCGTGATCACGGGCAAGGACAAGATGTACTCCTCCGCCACGCGCATCCTCTTCGTGACCGAGCGCGTCTTTCTTCAGGAGTACCTCGCCGACCCGCTGCTGAAGAACTATGGAACCATCATCGTCGATGAGGCGCACCAGCGCACCGTACTCTGCGACATTGCCCTGGCCGTCACCAAGGTGGCACTCAGCCAGCGGCCCGATCTGCGACTCATTGTTTCCTCGGCCACAATCGAGGAGGCCGCCTTCGCCAAGTACTTTGGCAACGACAACCTGCGATGTGTAAACGTTCCGGGCCGCCTCTTCCCCGTCGACATAGTTTATTCGCCCAATCCCACCGGCGTGGATGATGACTACTTTGCCCGCCTCGTAAGCAAGGTCACTGACACTTTTTTCCTTGTCGTTTCCTGCTTCATGCCTGACTGACGCATGCGCCTTTTTTTCAGGTGGTGGAGGTACACACGTCCCGCGAGGAAGGACATATTCTCGTCTTCCTCACCACCCAGGCTGAGATCGAGGACGCAGCCGAGGCGATCAAGGAGAGGTGCGCCAGGGAGCGCTTGACCTTCAAGCCGGATGTGCTGCCCATGTTCGGCAAGCTGCCGCCCGCCGAGCAGCGCAAGATCTTCTTGCCAGCCAAGCCCGGGTTGCGCAAAATCATCCTGGCTACCAACGCCGCCGAGACTTCCATCACAATTGACGGCGTTCGGTTCGTCATTGACTGCGGCTTCAGCAAGGAGAAGCTATACAACGCCAAGCGCAATGTAGAGGAGCTAATCACGCGCCGCATTCCCAAGACCTCTGCTGTACAGCGCGCTGGCCGTGCCGGCCGGACGGGTCCGTGATCAGAGGCCTAAGGCCCCTCCCTTGGCTCCCTCCCAACTCATTCTTACTTGCCTTGTCCTGATGTCCGTGCAGCTTCTGGCCAGTGCATCCGCCTGTACTCGCAGGAGATCTATGAGGCGATGCCGTTCGCTCCGGTGCCTGAGATTCAGAACTCGATGCTCTCCATGACCATCCTGCGCCTTAACACACTTGGCTTCCCCGACCCGCTTTCCTTCGAGTGGCTCAGTGCGCCAGACGAGCATGCGGTGCGCTCGGCGCAGAAGACTCTTACCTGGCTTGGCGCTCTCGACCAGGGCGGAATTACAACCATGGGCATCCGCCTGCTCGAGCTCGGTGTCGATCCCTCCATGGGTGTCATGATTCTCAAGGGCATCGAGCGCAACGTTGGGAAGGTTGGCTCCCATCCATGGCCACTCTGCTGTCTCTTTTTTGCTTATTACCAACCCAACGTGCATCTACTTCTCTGTTCAGGAGGTTGTAGCTATCGCGAGCATGCTCTGCTACTCGGACAAGCTCATGCACCGCTTTGGTAGCAATGAGCAGAAGCAGAATTCTGACGTGAAGCGGCTCCTGCTCGGCGTTCAAGGCGATGACTTCATGACGTACCTCTCCATCTTCCATCGCGCCTACGAACTCAAGCCCGCCCAGCGAAGGCGGTACGTACCGCACCGTTCCCTGTTTTTTCTTTTCTTTCTTTTCTTTTTGCATTTTCTCAGTGTTTCTCCTTGCCGAGAGCTCATCTTGCCGCTGCAGCTTCGCCAACGAAAACAAGCTCAATGCCAGTTCCCTCGAGGGCGCGGTTGCGCAGTTCGAGACCTTCAAAAGGGACCTGAAGCGCTTGGGCGTCGCCGCCAACTTCAACAACCTCTTCAATCTCACCGCACCCGAGATCAGCGAGGCGATCCTGGCCGGCTACTTCCCAAACTTGTGCTACCTCTCGGGGATGGCCAAGCAGTCGCCCGTGCTCTACCTGCCCTCGCACAAGATGACGGCCGTACCGCACAGCTCGGCGGCCTTCCTGCAGCTCGAGGCCGCATCCTGGGCCGTGTTCGCCAAGTATATGACCACCGCCGAGCGCTCCTTTGTCTTCTCCCTCGCGCGCCTCGACCCCGCCTTGCTCAAGCGTGCCGACCTGGTGCCCCCGGACTTCTTTCGCGAGACCCAACTGGAGACCAACATGGGCAAAGCCTGCCAGAAGCTCGAGTTCCCCTGCGCCTGGAGCGACGCCATCGTGGCCAGCTTCAGCAGCAGCCCAAAGGGCAAGAAGGCCCTCGAGAACGAGGTACTACTCGACTCTGTTGTTTGGTTTTGTGTATATCTGGCTTAACCACTCTTCAAGTGCGGCGCCTCAGTGTTCATCAACAAGACTTCCAAGAGCATTGAGGTCTGGGTACCGGCCAACCAGACGGCCGCGGTGCGCGCCATTGTGGAGGAGTTCGAGGCGACAGAGCGCGAGCAGATCAAGGCGGAGCAAAGAGAGCTCGTAGTCCGCGGCCCTGTACGCGCGTTGCTCAAGGCGGGGGGCCTCGTGCACACGGTCCTCATGGAAAACGAGTTTGTTCACGTCAACGTCAACGGCCTGCCCTTCCACGTGAAGGAGGATGATTTCCTTAGCCTGTTCGCAACCTATGGCCACATCAACTCGGCGCGCTTCTTCCCGAGCAGCAATGCCGAGCGGCCCTGGGGCTGGGTGCGCTACTATGATCCAGCCGCCGCTCATAGGGCGCTCGCGCACAACGGCCAGTTCATCGATCATAAGTTCGCTCGTCCGTACTGGCGGGACCCCATCGCCCTCAAGGTCACGCCCGGCGGCGAGAAGATCTCCGGCGCCATCCGCAGTGAAGTTCGCCTCCGCTTCACCTGGGTCAACGGTGCGCGCTTGCCTTTCACCCTCTCCTTCCCGCACCGCGTTCCCCATTCGGAGTTTAACCCGGTGAGTCGCTTCTCGATGCTAATGACTTCATTTCCCGCCGGCCGTGCCTAGGCATTTCCGAGGGCTACGGCTTCATCAACTTCCCCAAGGACAAGGCCGCCGAGCTCCCGCGCATTCAGCAGACGCTGCTGCGTGCACGTTTGGCGTTGGGCGGCCGCTACGTCACGGTGAGCCCGCCGCGCCCAGGCGACACCTCGCTCAAGCTGGGGAACCTGGACCCCTCCGTGCACGAGGCACACATCCTCGGCCAGTTGCAAGCCATCCTGGACGTGCAACCGACGGGCGCAGTCGTGATGCGCACGAAGGATCCGACCGCTGCTACCAACGTGGACGCGGACTTCGGCCTCGCCGAGGCGCTCACGCTGCTCTACTCCCTTTTCACGCCCTTCGACGCCGTGTCGGTGGACTTGGCTCCCACGCTCAAGAAGCGCAAGGGTCCCGAGGCGAAGCCGCAGACCGCCTTCTGCGCTCTCGTCACCTTCCCGGACGCGGCTGCCGCCCACGCCGCCCAGCAGCAGTACCACATGAAGCCCAACGTCTTCGGCTCGCAAATCGTGGAGCTCAAGTCAGACGTGAGCCACAAGGTCTGGCTGAACCAGCGCGTCCAACTCAACCTGGCCTCAGCGCTGCAGGCGATCTTGGCCGTCAAGTCGCCGCATTGTCACGTGCTGGAGAAGGAGAAGCAGCAGGGCATCGTCGTCTACAAGCTTGTATCGACGCGCGCCCAGTTCCAAGACGTGGCGCCCACCAAGAACGCACTGGATCAGCTGCTCAAGGGTGAGTCGGTGCATTTCGACGCGGCCACCTTCGAGGCGGTTGCCGTCAAGGGCAAGAAGGAATTGCGACAGCTCAAGCAGCAGTTTGCGGGCAACCTGTCCATCTCGGCTGTGCGCAAGTACTTGCGCGTGCAGGTCTGTGGTAGCACGGAAGCGCGTCGGGCGGCCATGTTGCAACTTCACGCCAAGTCCAACGTGGCGACCAAGCGTAGCGTCGTCATCAAGCGCGGCACCCTCAAGGAGCTGCTTGGCGCTGACGGCAAAGGCATCAAGGCGCTCTCTGACCGCTTCCGTATCGACTTCGACCTCAACATTCGCCAGCACATGCTCTACTTCCACGCCAACGACGAGGCCTTCCAGAGGGTCCAGGACTTCGTCAACACCCTCACCGTCGCCGAAAAGTCGAACGACTCTGAGGACGATTGCATTGGTACTCCCCACTGCGCGTTATAACTCTCTTCCTTATTGTTATCAGGGTGTGGTTCTCACTCTCCGTCCAGTCTGCTTTTGTGAAGTCACGCAGCCCTACGCGCTCGGCGGATGCGGTCACGTGGGTTGCACGGAGCACGTCAAGGCTGGCATCCTCTTTGGCATCAGCAATCTGCAGTTCCCCATCTGCTGCCCCATGTGCGCCGACCCGATCACGCTCAAGGACATTGCGGCGCTTCTCTCCCCCGAGGAGATGGAGCGCCTGCTGGGGACCTCGCTGAACCACTTCCTCACCTCGCACCACCAGACCTACAAGAACTGTCTCACCGCTGACTGCATCGGTTCACATTTCGCCCACTCCTCTTCCATCTCTCCGCCAACCCTGCCATTTCTCGTACTAACTATCCTTTAATCGTGATTATGTCCAGTCTGTCGGGTAGATCCAACAAACAAGTCGATGATGTGCTCCGTGTGCAACAAAACGTACTGCTCGGCCTGCGAGGTGCCGTTCCACGAGGGCATGACGTGCAAGGCGTACCAGGACTCGATCACGCAGGACAGCGCCTACAAGAAGTACCTGGAGCTCCACACCAAGAAGTGCCCGAAGTGCAGCGTGCCCGTGGAGAAGAACAAGGGGTGCAACCACATGACCTGCTTCCTCTGTCACTGCCACTTCTGCTGGCTCTGTGGTCAGGCCTTTGCTGACCCCGGCGACACGTACGCGCACCTTAACGCACAGCACGGCGGCATCATCTCAGAGGAAGACCTGCTCTACTGAAGCTGCTCCCTACTGCTCCTCCCTCTCACTTGTTGTACTTGATGTACACAAAAAAAGAACAGTGGTTACTACAATGATATGGTCAGGCCTCCTCTTCGTTGGCGTCGGTTTGAGTAATCCGTGCGGAATGCACTCGTCTCGATCCTTCGCTTTTGTGATCCCTTGCGCAGGTGCAGGCCTTCCTCATCATGTTCTTCTATCCTTTGATCCTATGGTGCGGGAGAGCACAAAGGCCGGTCATTGCCTTCCTGACGACCCTCTTCGATCCCTTCTCCGCCGCCGCACCCGCCCAGCAGCCATCACCGGTGTGCAGCCTTATAAAAGATACATTAGCCATTAATAGTTGCCACAATGAGCATTGTAAGAGCTTTACTCTTTTTTCTTTTTATCATGCAGTTATATCATGCAATACAATGTTTGAAAATCTACCCAAGCATTACATTGCCTCTTTTTGGGCCCACCCAATTCTGGTAAACCGTTTGCTATTAAGTATTTTCTATCTTTTCTGTATCAAAATAAGCTAGCTGATGTGGGGGTTGTATTCACCTCTACAGCTAACAATGGATTTTGCAATGAGTTTGTAGATTGGAAATACATTATGTGATACAATGAAGAGAAACTGAAAGCTGTCTGATCAAGTGCAGCAAAACTAAAGGGGAAGAATGTATTGGTGGTAATGGATGACAATTGTGGCAGAGTCCCCACTCTGCCAGCTGCCAGAGTTCGCCTCCATCCCGCTGGGGGAAATCCGGAGGGAAATGGGACTTTCCCTGGATTTATCACCGCGGATAACTCTCATATATTATACGTTACCAAGGAGTAATAAAAGGGACTTCTTCTGACACCACAAGGATTAGGACCTCCCTGGAGCCCATCTACCTGAGACCCAGCCGGTCCATTCCCCCACACTCCTACACTACCTACATACTCCCCTTTCTTGCCAACTTGACCTACCAACTGACCCACCTAGCTTATGTCCCCACTTGCCTACTTGCCTACTCACTGCCAACTTGACAGACCTTGCCACCTTGCCTACTTGACGTAGCTACTAACGTACTTTTTACCTACTGTACCTACTTGACCTACTTATCTGCTTGACCTACTTTCCTACTACTTTACCTACTTTACCAACCAACCAACCCACCTAACTTACTTACCTTATTTGCTGGAAAATTTGCCTATATGCCTACCTGCCTACTTTTTACCAATGGACCTACTTTATTGACCCACTGGGCCTACTTTTTCACCTACTTTGCTTCCTTACCTACTTTTTTTTTTTT
>CDFN01060127.1:0-12624 GCA_000826445.1 Acanthamoeba quina | reverse complement strand
TACAGCTCTGATTACCTGTACATGATGCCAGATAGTTAGTGAAAAAGGTACACTGTCCCCTTTGTGAACACCAGGTTTGTTTGCAAATCCTTTATTAAATGATTTTGGCTTTCCTCCAAGAGATACTCAATGGTGGCATAACAAGGTGAAGAAAGAAGAGAAGCAAAGAAGGAGGGAGGAGAGGAAGGAGGTGACCTGATGTGTAGGGGGCAGGCATAACAATTACAAACGAAATGGAGAATAATTATGATAATTAAAATACTAATATTAATTTTAATATGGAAATGTGGAAAATAATAATGATAAATCCAATGAAACGAAGTGCCACGCGCACCAACAGCTGCTTGCGAGGTCGTTGCAAGTTCCCTCGCGCTGCGTCTTCGTCTACGGCGGTACTGCGCTTCTTGCCTCTGAACAGCCCGGCCGCCTTAATCTTTTCCACTGTCTCTCCTGCTGCGGCACGATTCCTCCATTCGAGACCAACACCGTTTCCAGCACCTCCCTCTGCGACTTCCTCTTCCTCTTCTTCTTCGGCCAACCCTGAGCGCATTCCAGACGCTCATCTCCAACACCACATCCCTCATCACCACGCCCCCCACCCCAACACTCTCCATCATCATTCTCGCGGATCGAATCACCATCACCCCCACCCCTCATCCTTCTGGCACGTACTCAAGATGGAGGGCGGCAAGGAAGCCATGGAGCAGGCCGACATCGTCGTGTTCGGCGGCGGCTCGTTCGCCACCGCGCTGGCCTACGTTCTCTCCAAGAACCACCACACCGTGACGCTGCTCACCCGCAACGAGGCCGTGGCCCAGGCCATCAACGAACAGCACCGCAACCCCAAGTACCTCTCCACCTTCACGCTGCCGCCCAACGTGCGCGCGTCGACCCGGGCCGAGGACGTGGTGCCGCAGGCGCGCTACATCGTGCACGCCGTGCCAGTGCAGGCCAGCCGGGAGTACCTCCAGCGGCTGGCGCCGCTCATCGCGCCCGACACGCCGATCATCTCCTCGTCCAAGGGCCTGCACACGGAGAGCCTTCGGTACATGTCCGACATCGTGCCTGAGGCGCTCGGCCGCAACCAGCCCATGGCCTTCATCAGGTGCGGCCTCAGCATCGTCTTCTCACCACCTGTCGCCGACCTATAAAAACCTAACCACACCACACCACACATGGCACCCGGCACCCGGCATGACACAGTGGTCCGTCATTTGCGAAAGAGCTGATGCAGGATGTGCCGACGGCTGTGGTCGTGGCGTCGGTCGACTCAGTGACCCGGGGTAAGGGCGCATCACGCGCCATAGTACTGCAACTGATTAATCTATCACCTCCTCCTTACAGAGCGGGTGCAGCGCCTGTTTGCCTCCCCTTCATTCCGCGTCTACACTACGGACGATGTGGTGGGCGTCGAAATCGGCGGCGCTCTGAAGAACGTGTTCGCCATTGCTGGTGCGCTTTCTCCTCGGTGGGCTTCTGTTTTTGCGTCGACTAAACGATGGGAACGTCGGCAATGCAACAAGCGGGCATGTCCGAGGGCCTGGGCCTGGGCACCAACACGCTGGCGGCGCTCGTCACCCGAGGCTGCTCCGAAATGACCCGGCTCGCCGTCAAGATGGGCGCACGCCCCGACACCGTCTCCGGTCCGTCTCTCCCACAAGGCCAACACCACGCGCCCACAGTCTTCTAACCACACGACACACGCACACACTCGACACACAACAGGGCTGTCGGGTATCGGCGATCTGATGCTGACGTGCTTCGGCAGCCTGTCGCGCAACCGCACGGTGGGCAAGCGCCTGGGCTCGGGCGAGTCGCTCGAGAGCATCCTCGCGAGCATGGAGGAGGTGGCCGAGGGCGTGGCCACGACGCCCGCCGCGTGCAAGCTGGCCGAGCAGTACGGGCTCGACCTGCCCATCATCAAGGCCGTGACGGCCATCCTACGCGGCGACCTTCAGGCCCGCGAGGCCGTCCTCCACCTCATGACCCTCCCTCTCTCCGACGAGAAGACCTGGTAGTGCTTTTATTAATTTTTTGTGGATTTATTGATTAGAAAACAAAGACAGAGAAGCAAGAAAATGAGACTAAGAACCGGAAAGAAAGGACACAGGGCCAAGAGGTGAGACTGATGTGTCAAAATAGGTTGAGACTTGAACCCAAAATGAGTACCAGCAGCAGCAGCAGCGTGCTGATGGCGGAAGAGCCACAAGGAAGTTGCATGGTGGTTGCCACACACCCACACTCCCTGCAGACCACGCTTGTGGAGGTACAGCACCATGCAGCCCAGCTGGCGCAAAAGCTACGTGCCTCACAAGCAAAGACACGTCGCCTTGCTGAGGAGCAGGCCCAGGTGGAGCACAAGAAAAGGTTGCTGGAGCACTACATCAAGCAACACCCAACAGCTGCAGTCGAGGTTCAGCCCCTGGCCAAGCGACGAGGTCAAGGCACTTGAGTCACTCAATGTCTCCTACAAGGAGATGGTCCAGATCCCAGTGAAGTGGAACATGGAGGATATGATCAGGGCAAGGCAAGAGTACATGGCCCAGCACATCTGTGATTTTGTCAGGCGGCCACTGGTCTTTGTTGACAAGTGCCCATTCAACCTGCATGTTGTGTCTGGCCAGGGGTGAGCTGCAAGAGGTGAGCCAGCCAGGCTCACTGTCCTACCCAAGCAAAAGAATCTCACATACATTGGCGCAATGGCTGGCACCAGTATCATCTACCACAAGTTTCTTGCGTCTCAAGGCAAAGCCAAGCGGGGTGTTGATGACGATGATCTCTGGCTCTTCCTGATGGACCTCACACCACATCTCCCTGAGTCAGCTCTGGTGCTGATGGACAACACATCGATTCACAACACCAAGGTGGTTGAACATACAATGGACAATCTCCATTGGCAAGGCTTCAATGTTCTGTTCCTTCCACCCCACCTCTGATTGAATACGCTTTCTTGAAGATCAAGGGGTCTGTGCGCCGCGCTACCTTTCACAACAGAGGAATTGTGTGAGGACCACATATGTGTACTCACTGACACCACACAGCCTGTGTTAAGGCTGATAGTTTTCATGAGATTTGAATTCTGCAGTGTGTACGTGTACTCACTGAAATGCACCACTCAGAACAACTTCACACCAGCGCCACTGAATTCCACAGCCCCCCACACCTGAGACCAGCTTACCAAGCAGCAAATCCCTGCTTTTCTTCACATTTTTTTCGTCTTTTTGTTTTGTCATCTCAGAAAAAGATGCACCAAAACTACTTTCACTCAACACCTCAAAATCAGTAATTTAGCACAAAAAATGGACATAGGCTTTGGTACTTGAAACTACTTGCTCTAACATCATTTTAACACAACAAAATTTTCACAGTCATTTTTGACCTCTAGCATTAGCCAAACAATAAATGAAACTTTCATTTTTGGGGGGGTACTGAACAAAGCAATATTGCATTGTTGGGCAATACCATGGTATCATTGGTGTGCTCTTGATGATACCAGTGATCGGCTTGGTGATGTGAGGCAGCTGGGCACAGGGGGTAAGTTCAATGCTGTGCAGCACAATGCTGCCATAGGGAACCACTGCAGTGGCATGCACATCACCATCATCACTAAGCATGAGCGAGTAGGTCTTCCTGTCATGGTTATAAGCAAACCAGTGGACAGTGACATTGGGGTGAGTAAAGGAGAGCACAGAAGCCAGCCAGAAGTTCTCATGGAGTGTGGGCTTCTCCAGCAGGACAGCCACCACAGTGCCAACCTCCAGTGACCAGGGGCTCTGGTTGCAGAGCTGTCCAAGCACCAGCGAGACATTGTTTAGTGCTGGAGCAGCTGAGCTGCATGCAGCCTGGTGGAGGAAGTCGAGTGGACAAAGGAGGTCAGACATGGCAAGGGGAGTGCCTTGTACAGGGGCAGCATAGGCTTGGAAGGTAGCTTCAAGGGAGTGCACATGAGCTGCCAGCAGCTTTGACCGCATGGAGGGACCAAAGTCAGAAGCAAACTTGGGGTCAAGAGGCACAGAGGGGAGGGCTGCAGGCAGGCCCACAATGGGCTTTGGGAAAACAGTGTAGACTGGAGCATCAGGCCTGACTTTGCTTGTAGGCCAGTCTCGCACCCACATGGATTGGTGACTGTGGGTGAAGTGGAAGTGGTGAGGCTGAGAGTGCTGGGACACATCAACCATGTGGGGAGTGAGGAAGCTCTTCCAGTTGTGGCAGAGTCCCCACTCTGCCAGCTGCCAGAGTTCGCCTCCATCCCGCTGGGGGAAATCCGGAGGGAAATGGGACTTTCCCTGGATTTATCACCGCGCCAGTGGGTACGAAGCTGCCCAAGCTGCTTGCCATGATTGAGGATGCCACATATCTGCAGAGGCAGGCAGTGCAGGCGGCCCCATGACTTGGGCTCATCTGCCAGGTGTGGAACCAGCATAGAGTCAGAGTAATCAATGATAATGGACATAAAGAGGTGGGGCGCATTCAGTGCTAGCATGTGCTGCTGGTAGTAGGAGCAGCACTGCTCAAACACAAGTGTCAAGTGCTGTTGGCACAGCTGGTTGATGTCACTGTGGGTCCAAAAGCACTGCACGTGCACGGTCTCTTGACTGGATGAGCTCAATGCAGGTACACCTGCATGCTCTGTGCACTGATGTAGGTGATGAGCCATTGCAGCTGGTCAGGCTCAGTGGCCAGCCCCCAGTTGTGACGCCATAGCTGTGTCAGCTGAGCTGCAGAGAACCACCCAAGATGACCGCCGTGGTATCATTGGGGAAGTGTGAGTGGAATGTATGTTATGTGGAATTTGTGTAATGTCAAAAATGAGGAATGTGATGAGAAAAAAAGAAGATGTAAGATTGTGAGGCGTGTGGAGCTACATACACAGCACCCAGGTGCAGATGGGAGTGACAGAAGCGTTGTTGACAGGTGCTGGAGATAGAGTAGAGCTGCAGCCAGAACTGCACAGGAAACCAGGTGATAAAGTGCCCAATAGGAATTGAGGAAGTGTGAGACAAATCAATCACAATTTAGTGTAGACAGGCACTCAAAAGTGGAGAAAGCAGCTTTTTTCATTCTCTTTGTCTGACCAGCAACACTAAACACAACAGCTTACAAGACTACAATGATGTTGATCATCACTTCAGAGCAAATCAAGAGCATGCAAGTGAAGATGCAAACTTGTCCTGCCAAGTCAGTACTGGCTGAGATGATGAAGACGTTGAAGCTGGCAACTGGGAAGAAGATGAAGAAGGAGATGGCTAGCAAAATAAAACAGCAAGTGGCTGACTGGGAGGAGGTACTTGAAAAGGAAGAGGAGAAAGCAGAGCAAAAGAAAGGAAAAGGAGAAGCAGGAAAAGAAGAAGAAAAAGAAGAGGCCGCAGTTGAGAAGGGAAAGAAGAAGAAGAAGAAGGGAGGCAACAAGAAGGGAAAGAAGAAGGCGGAAGAGAAGGGGAAGAAGGATGAAGAGGAAGGAGATGAGAAGAGCAAGAAGAAGGAAGAGGAGCTCAGCACTGTATGCGCCTCCTCACCTTGGTGTTGTTGGTGTTGTTTGATGACTGGTTTGTTTGTTCTGCTGCCCTTGCTCTGTCACCATCTCCAGGTTGCACAGCAGAGCTGGGCTCTCAACTTTGTGCAGCTCAAGGAGTGCTTCATCACCTGCTGGGGGGTCATCATTCCCCTGAATCAGATGACCAAAGCTGGTAAATCCCCCAACATGTTTACTACTGTGGTGGTGACTTGTGTTAACAATTCTTCCTATGTTTAGGCACCTACAGGGAGAAGATGAGCTGGGGAATGCAGCAACTTGCTCTCAAGATTGTGCAGGCTGGTGGCCTGCTGTGTGATCACAAGTTCCTCATTGCTGAGGTTCCAAACGATGACCAGAGCAGGATGACATTCCTGGTGCTGGGTGGCAACCACAGAGTCAAGGTACGAAAAATCCTTTGTTATCAATATTCTTTTTGTTGTGTGGCCATACCACAGCAGTCATCACAGTATCATCAAATTGTTCTCAGTGATACCGTGGCAGTCATTGTGGTATCATCAAATTGTTCACAGAGATACCATGGTGGTTGTCATGGTATCATCAAATTGTTCACAGTGATACTGTGGTGGTCATCATGGTATTGGTGGGATCAGTGGGATAATACCAAGGTATTATGCTATTGAATTCCATTATACTGTGATGACTGCTGCGGTATCACTGTGAACAATTTGATGATACCACAACGACCACCATGGTATCACTGAGCTAATTTTTATGCTTGATGATACCATGATCCTACTGTAGCTTCAGAGCTGCTGGAGCGCCTGCACAACATCAATAGCAAGGTCCAGTCCAGGTACTATGATAGCAAGATCAAGGAGTCCACCAATTTTATCCAATCTTTGAGCTTGGGTCAACTGTTTGACTTCTTTTACATGCAATCCACACTGGAGGTAATACCATACAATTTGGCTTCAAAATCAGCCAAGATCAACAGCAAGATTGATACAGATTTTCAACCATTATGCTCCATGCTGGAACCTTCTCCCCTAGGTGTCTGGATCTTTCTGGGGTGGCTTTTACTGGCCACGATTTTTAGCCATGTTTTCCTTTGAGGTCCATTTATTTCTCCATGTCGCTTTTGGTGGGCTGGATCTCCACCAGGCCACCTTCCTTTTCTTGGTTCTGTCAGCTTCAGACACAAAAAAACATAACATGCTATCTGTTTCTATTGTGCTGATAATTTGTCTTTCCAAACCCTTCACCAACATCACTCAGAGACATTCATTGTGGTCTACTGCCATAACTTCATCACTGCTGTCCTTGCTGCCTACTCCCAGAGACTCTCCTTCTACTTCAACTATGACTGCAACATACACACACGCTCCCGCTCTGACTGCAACCATCACAGCCCCACCCCCTCCACCTTCTACACTCTTGTCTTCTGTGAAACCAGCCAGGCTGGCTGCATCCTCTTCTCACATCTCCCTGGCTTCATTGTTGACTATGCTATGCACCAGTCCCTGGCCAGCAATTGGAGCCCTGCGTTCTGGGGTACCATTTGTGATGCTGGATGAACCTTCCAGGGACACTGTACACTACCTGTATTCCTCTTTCCTATCCATTATTAGTTTTTGGACACTTATCTCCCGTCTCCTTCCTCTCTTTTTTTTCTTCCTCACAGGAGGGCCTTGTACACAACATCCTCACCACCATGCTGTACCTCACCACTGCTGATGAGGTTTGTGCTGTATGCAAAGCATTGTGGTGGTTTCAGAGCCCAAGTTTAAAGATAGAAGTAGGCATGTGGGGGGGAAGGATGTTGTAGGATTCTCAGGAATAAAACATTTTGGCAGGATATGATAGGGTTTATTGGTGATGAGAGGTACAGACCACAGTTGAGGAGAGTGAGTGCACTCAGTGAGGAGTGGAGTGCTTGGGCATCCTGACAAACTTGGGACATGGAAGAGGTGAAGGGGAAGTTTCAGCAGAGGTGTTAGGTGAAGGAGCAGAAGAAGAGGTGGTGGTGGTGGAAGAGGAGGAAGGAGATGATGTGAATGGAGGTGTGGAGAGAAGAGAGCTAGTGGAAGAGGAACGGCTGAGAGCAGGTGAAGAGAACAGTTGAAGAAGATTGCAATCCCCATGGAATGACAGGTTTAAAGGGAAAAAGGAAAAGAAGAGGAAAAATAAAATATCACCATGAACAGAAAGACACCCACCTCTTTCAAGGAGGAGATAGTGCAACTGACCATGGTTGGTTAGGTTGGGGGTAGTGTGAGGAGGTCAGGGACCAAAGACGATCTTTCATCTGGTGAAATTTGGTGCATCAAATTAAGGGCCTACAACCAAATTGAGCTTTTAATCCCCTTCGGTCTCGTAGTTTTGGTTCATTAGTGGTGCGAGTTGGCCAAGTGCCGATCGCCTTCCTTTTCCGGCTTACCTTCCTTTCCTGTACACCTGAAATTCCGGCTTTGACCACCATGTTCCACGAATTGGAGGACGAGCCCTTTAAGGGCAAGCTTCTAAAAAGGAAACCGTACTCGCCCGACGACAGTGGGTGTTGTCCAGACTCTGGCTTGTGTACCACTTGTTCTAGAGTTCATGGCTTGGTCGTTAAGTCTGGTGGTTGTCCTCGTGGCATGCTGGTGGGCAAGTGGGGCCACCTTCAGCGTCTTGGCCAAGGAGGTGTTTAATAGGTGGCCAGACCTACCCTTCACGCTGACCTTCATACAACTCGCTGGCGGAGCCATCTTCACACTGCTCCAGAAGTTCCTCTTCCGCCTCAAGACCGCGGCCCCGTGTTCCGTCTCTTCGTCTCCGTCTCCGTCTTCATCAATCTTGAACCTGCGGAGCCTGAGCTTTTGGGCGGTGTGCCTGCTGCACCTGCTGGCCACCGTTGCCACCAACGCGAGCATCGGCTGGGGCAGCGTCGCGCTTGCTCACGTGGTCAAGGCGCTCGAGCCCCTCACCGCCGTCGCCCTGGCCTGGCTCTTCGGCACCAACAGGGAGGGCTGGCTCGGCTGGCCCCGCTACCTGGCCTGCCTCGTGCCCATGGCCGCCGGCGTTGCCCTCTTCTCCCTCTCCTCTCCAGCTCCTCACGCCGACTCACACGCCATCTTGATGGCCGTACTCCTGGCCCTGACCAGCAACTTGTGCTTCTGCCTGCGCAACCTCTTCCTCAAGAAGCTCAACGCTGATGTCGCCATCGCCACGTCTTCTTCACTACCGACCAGCTCATCATCTTCTTCTTCATCTACTTCAACGTCACCGGCCGGAGAGAGCAGCACGGACCTGTTCCTGGGCACGTCGTTGGTGGGCTGCCTGCTCACGGTGCCGCTGGTGCTTCTCACGGAGCAAGGCCCCTCGCTATACCAGTTCTGGGCCGAGGCGACGACCAACGCGGGATTCGCGGCGCAGGTGGTCGGGAGCGGGCTGTGCTACTACGGCTACAACAGCGCATCGTTCGCTCTGCTGGGTTGCCTCTCGATCATAACCCACTCGGCGCTCAACGTGCTCAAGCGAGTCGTCATCATCGTCCTTGCCGTCATCTGGTCCAGGTACATACAACCCACAGACTGACCCTCAGCTCAGTCACGTGATCGAGCCTGCGATTGATCGGTGTCGTGGTCTGTACTTGCACGTGCCGGAGAGCAGGAGCGGAGTGGACTTGATGGGGGCGCTGGGCATTGCGATGACCGTGGCCGGTGCGGCGGCCTACCACTACTTCAGGACCGAGGGCCAAGGAGGTAGCGGCCACGCCACTAGAACCGTGACGAAGTGGTTGAGCTCCCTAGGCTGGCTTAAGGTGACGGTGTTAGTCATCCTCGTCGCAACGCCCGCCTATATCTCCATGGGCCACCACCTCCTCCCCGGCCGCCCCGCGGTCGGAAAAGCCCACATCTTCTCTGCTGCTGCCGATCCCGCTCAGAACGATGCCCTGCAGCTGACTCTCTCTATGGACCCCTACGAGCGCGAGGTCCGGCGACACGGGTGCCTCGCGGCCCTGCAGGACCGTATCATGACCTCGCTGGTGCCGCTGGTGCCCCCGGGCTCGCCCGTCGTGCTAGTCGGCGGCCCCCTGCACCAGAACCTCGGCGACCTATTCATCTTATACGGCGAGATGCTGTTCCTGGCACACACGGGCCTCGTACCCTCGCAGGTGGTCGACGAGGACGCGCCACTTCCGTCCTGGGTGCCCGAAGGCACGGTCTTCTTCACCCACGGCGGCGGGAACATCGGTGACCTGTGGCCCTCGCCGGGCAAGCAGCGCGAGAACCTGCTCAGGAACTTCCCCGACCACAAGATCATCATCTTCCCCCAGAGCGTGTACTTCGCCGACAAGACAAAAGAGCGCGAGTCGCTGGCGTGGTTCGCGACTTTCCCCAACCTGCACGTGTGCGTGCGGGACATGCCCAGCTACATCACGCTCATCTCAGGCGGCTTGTTGGAGGACAACGTGCATCTGGTACCCGACATGGCCTTCATGATCGGGTCGCTTACGCCGCTCTACACTCGCGCGCCGTTTAACGTGAGCCTGCTCGTCCGCGGCGACTTGGAGAAGGCTGACAACGGCCTCAGACGCTACGCGTCGACGGAGGCGCGCAGACCTTTCGGGATCTTCATGCACGACTGGACACAGGTGAAGGAGAGCTTAGGGGTTAGTAACAAGCGGGCGGACGAGCCGGACAGCCCCGAGTGGCGCGCGATGCTGTCGACAAGCTGGGGTAACAAGGCAATCACGGCCGGCCGCGTGTTCGTGTCTGACCGGCTGCACGGGATGATCATGGCCTTGCTCACGGGCCGGCCCCACTTCTTCCACGACAACTCCTACAAGAAGGTGTCAGCGCTGCGGAACACGTGGCTCACGGGCAACAGGATTCCCCAGTGCCGGCCGGAGTACTTCTTCAGCATTCCGGGCACCACCTTCGACACTTCCATCGACCTCGCCCTCGAGCTCATTCACGCAGGGCTAGTCTAAGCCATTAAAAACGTAAAAATGCACCACACCACTGCAATTAATGAAAGGAGTACCTGTGAATGAGCAGGCCTGCAGTTTTGGCTTACCCCCCTCAGTGAGCTCTGATGTTGCTGCTGCCCAATTCAGATTGCTGTTATAACTCTGTGTGCTCTGTACTAGTCATCAATCAGATTGATTTGCACCTGCTTGGGAACTTTTGGCAAGTATGTCGGACTCAGCATGCCGAAAACAAAGCCTGGCGTGGTGGACAGGAGGGACTGCGGCCTGAGGGCGAGGAGCAGGCGAAGGAGCTCGGGGCGGTCCACTTCCATCTCGCCATCGTCTCCGCATCCGACTTGAACTTGGAGCGTTTCTCAAACCATTAACTGGCCGAGCCGAGGCTCCCTTGGTTTAGCCGTGGTTAATGGCCGTCCTCCACGAGTTGGCGTCCTGAATGACGACAGCCAGACCGCCGTTGAGGTTGCTCATGCCTGTGGTGCGCATGTTTTCGTGTAAGTCGCTGGCCATGCAACCGCACACGCATGACACACGAAAGAGTACCGGGCTCGGCGGTGATTGGCGCTGCTTCCTCGCCTTCCAGGTGCAGAGCATGAGGTCCTGCGCGCTGTTGATAGTCATGGTAACTCCTATTTTATATTTTTTTTTTATTGGGAAGTGGGGTTACCCTGGATAGGGGAAGAAGAATATGTATTTGAGGAGTTTGACGGAGCATAAAAGTATAGGGTACAATGAGAATAGGGGAAGAAGGAGAAACGGGACTGAGATAAGGGCAATGCTTGGTCTGTAGTTCAGTGGGTTTGTCGGTTCTCCTTCTTTGTTTTCGCAGTGGTCCTTGGTTACCTCCTGGCGCACACCAAGCAAATTCAACAAGAAATATGGTTTCCTTCAGTTTTTTCTTTTCTTCGAACAACAAGGTCCATCACTCCAGGCCTGACACACACCACAGATCACCAGCTGGCCGTACATCAATGGAACATCCAGCAAGGTTTTGTCAATGATTTCCATTTATATAACATCTTCGTTTGAGAGTGTCGCGACAATATTTGTTTTGTATATTTATCTATTTTTTTGTTAGTAGGGCCGCGGAGGAGGTTGGCCAGCTCTTGACGCGACACCACGGCAGTCTGGACTGGCCGGCGCTTAGCGGCTCCCTGCGCCAGCTCGCGCTCGACGTCAACCAGAGCGGAACCACGACCGCGGGAGCCGTCGCCGCAGAGAAGGTGCGCCCGCTGGCCGGCCTGTTCGTCGAGGTGTTCGCTCTGTCGTCCAAGATATCGCTCGTGCTCGACGATGCGGGCGTGATCGACCGCGTCGCCGCCATCTTTGCGCGACACGCCGACCCGGCCTCGCTGGCCATCGCACCACCTTCGGCGGCTGGCGACGAGAAGAACATGGACGGCCTGGTGCAGGACTTTGCCGAAGTGGTGGAGCTGGCCTTGGTCACGACCCTGCCCACGCTCTACGCCACGGTGCGGCGGTGCATGCAGGTCACCAACGACTTCTTCGCCGGCCTGCTCCAGGGCGAGTCCGCCGGAGGTCAGGAGCTCCTGGCCCGCGCGCTACAGTACCTAGCCAGCAAGGCCGACCAGAGCCAGGTGCGTCCGGTCTTACTCACGCCCGCAGCAACTGGTGCTGACGTGTGCGTGTGCGTGTGCGCGTGCGTATGCGGTGCCTGTGCGCGTGCGTGTGCGTCGTGTGGTGGTGTAGGGCTATCAAATACTGGGCGAGGATAAGCCTTACTTGAGCGGCCGCTTCTTCAACTCGGAGGAGAAAGGTTCGGGGTCATTGCCCGGACGCGCGCTCGTGCTGGAGCTCACCCTTTCTCTCTTCCTCTCCCCTGGGGTGGCAGGCGTGCACTTGTACAACGGCTCCTTTGGTCTGCTGCAGGTGGGCATCCCGCCCGAAACCATCAAGACCTACATGAGCAAGGTACCTAACTTCGTCGTTGCGTGTGCGGTGGTGCACCCACCGTGCTGGAGTAGTTACACATAAAGCGTGCTCACCATTGTCCGTGCGGTTTCCGTGGTGCAGGGCCAGCCCGTGCCGCACATCTACGTGCTGCCTCCCCGCTTGTTCGTGGGCGCCGTCAATTTTGGCGAAGTCGAGTTCCCCATCTACTTCAACTTCTTCATCAAGAAGGCCTTCCAAAACCCTGACCTTCGAGGTGCGTTCT
>CDFN01060120.1:1331-21330 GCA_000826445.1 Acanthamoeba quina | reverse complement strand
CCACGCTCCACACCTCTTCCCCCACCATCCGCAGTGTTGTGATCCTGCTCTACCACACCTCAGTAGAATGATCAGAAACACCACCGTGACATGCCTCGTGCTGTTGCTGACCTTAGGGCTCTGTGCTCCTACCCGAGCTCAACAAAGTACCTCCCTGCCTTTGCACACTTCGTGCAGGCTTCTTGATCATCATCGACCTCATGTAACGTTCCTTCTGTTGTGCAGTTGTTGGCGCTACAACCGTGGTGGCCGGAGGCGGCGGCATCTTCCCCGAAGGTATCATGACGTACTTGACCAGCTACTACCGGGTACCTCGGCCAAGCCACCAAGCAAGAACAGTCGTCTCGGGATCTGACCTCTTGCTGCAATTTCATAGTTCGTTACAGGTGAGTTCACCATCAGCTTCCAGAACATGGGCAGTCAAGAATCGCTCCAGGCCTTCATCTCGCTCGGAACCCTCGTACGTGGCCTCACCCCTGTTCAGTGGGTCTGCGCCATCAAGGGGAAATATTTTTCCCCTTTGTTTTCCTCTTCTGACTTTTGGTTACGGCCAGGACTACGCGGTAATCGATGCATCTTCAACGAAGGAGGCGCTCAAGGCGGCGAACTTGGCGTTGCTGCCCTTTACCGGACAACCCATCGTTGCCGCCTACAACCTGCCCTCCCTCGCCTCGACTCTCGTACCTTTGCCCCCCCCCCAAGCTTGTAGTGTGCCAGGTGGTGCTGACAACCGCCTTCAGGTGCTGGACGGAGCGACGCTGGGGGCCATCTGGTCGGGCAGTGTGGTGTGGTGGAACGACACGGCCATCCAGACCCTCAACCCAAGCCTCGCGCTGCCGCAGGAGCGCATCCTGTTGACCTACGCCAGCGACACGTCGTCCGGCATCACTCAGACCTTCACGCGTGCGCTGTCCCTCTTCGACACTGACTTTGCCGCGGCGTGGAACGCGACGGGCAGCCTCGGTTGGGCCGGCATCGCCGGCATTGCCGGCCACGCCAACAATTCGGGCCGGCCTGGCCAGGCCCAGACCGACTATGTCAAGGTGTGCCCCTGTGCGCTGATTGAGGGGGGAGGCAAGACTGACCGGCACATACCTCACACGGAGAACAGAACACGCCCTACAGCATGACGTATTCGACCAAGATCATGGCCGCCAGCAGTGGCGTGTCCTACGCTAAAATGAAGAACAAGGCCGGCACGTCACACACACACACACACACTGCGGTGTACGGTTTGCTCATGCTCCATATCCACTCCAATCCCCTACAGGAGCGACTGTGGATGCTACGATTGCCGCTGTGCAATCGGCGATGAACGAAGTCAGCGGTCAACTCACCTCCGAGTACCTTGGACTGGATGTGCTCGACGGCAGCCTCGCGACGTCGTGGCCCATCTGTATGATCAGCTACGTGGTGACGCAGGCCAACTTTACCACCTCAGACTGCACCTACATCGAGGGGTTGCTTGAATTCTTTGCCTGGTCGCAGCTCAACCAATACGCCATCGACAACACCCAAAAGCTGGGCTACGCGCCCCTGTCCTTCGGCTACAAGAAGTACGTCACGCCTTTCGGCCGCTTAGCCGCTAGTCTTCTCGTATTCGCGATCGAACACACACCCACACACGGGACGCACCATTGCGCAATTTCAGGAAGTTGATCGACAATCTGGGCCGGATCGTCTGCAACAACGAGCGAGCATTCAAGCTGTCGTGGCTCATCGGCGAAGGCCTCAACTTCAACCTGTACACCAAGTGGATGGACAACTACAACAGCGCCAACATCCGGCTGCGCTACTTCCAGGGCGCTACCCCAGTGGCCATCGACGACATGGCCGCCTGTACGTTTTACTCCCCCTCCATTACGCTCTGTACGCAGCTCTCATCTCTGCCCGCCACTCCAACAGTTAATGTCGACTTTGGCGGTATCAGCACTCCGCTCAGCGAGGCTCAGCAGGCGGCGCAGCCAGACGTGGTCTCGTTGCCCATCATCGCTTACGCAGCCGGGCCTTCATACAACGTATGGGCTTCACTTCCACCACCGCCTCTTTAAAGCCCTTCTTGGCCAACACGATGATCGATGTTGCTGTTGCGCGCAGGTGCCTGAGTTGGTTGGCAAGGAGAAATTGCTGTTCAACTTGTCGGTCGTGGCCGACATCATGCTTGGCATTGTCGACAACTGGAACCACTCGACCATCCGCGAGCTCAACCCGACGTTGGCTCAGTACCTTCCCGATCAGCCTATCATCGTGGTCACTCCCACGGGCGCGCCAACGGTGATGCTTCTGATGACCGAGGCGCTGAGCCAGGCCAGCGAGCCGTTTAGGAACATTGTGCGTGCGCCCCTGTTCGCCACACACCCACTCAACCACCCACACCGATAGCACTCTGTCGGCTAACTCTCAGGTTCAACTCGCGCCAACCAGGTTGGAGTCGGTGCGAATGTGCACCTCCCCGTGAATGATCTGGGCCGCAACATCAACACGTCGGATCCCTCCACCTCAATCTTGAACGCGACCTATTCGATGGGCATCTGGCTGAACGAGCAGATGCGACTTCTGCGGACGACGGGATTTGCGGACCTCATCAACCCGGCGGGCAATCGCGTGTCGGCTAACTACGCTTCCCTCGTTTCGGCCATCGACGATTTCAGCAGCCAGCCCAACGTAACCAATTTCATTCTCGGTGCGTCCACAGCTAGCCTTGGATCATCACTGTAGTGCGTTTATTGTTCAGAATTTTCTAATGCTCGACGTCGATGGCGTGCATGTCACATGCAGGCCAAGGCGCAAACAGCTGGCCCATAGCCACGTATCACCAATTCATGATACGCCGTTCGACCATGCTCGACTGTACCAAGGCCCAGGCGCTTCTCGACTGGCTCTACTGGACCCAGGCCAGCGCCGAGGCGCAAGACTTGGCCATCAAGTGCGTCCCACTCCACTCCACTCCACACACACACACACACACACGCACACACACACACACGCACGCACATCATCGCTCACCACACAACACCCACCGGTGATAGAAACTATAATGGTGTAGCTGGCCATTCGAAGCCGGTGAAGGAGCGACTGCTGGACTTCCTCGCCAGCGCAACGTGCGGCGGCGTGGCCGCGAGCTCGCTCCACGACTGCATCGCCAACAGCACCCTGTGTTCGGATCACGGTCAGTGCGTCGCCGGCGCCTGCCAATGCAACACCGGCTTCGAGGGCGACCTCTGCCAATACGTCACCGTCGACTCGACCAGCAGCGTGCCGCTTGACATCATCCTCGGCACGGTCATACCCGTGTCCTTGGTCCTGCTCCTATTGCTGGTGTGCCTCGTGGTGGGCCTGGTGCTGTGGGCGCGCCACAACCGGCGCACCGACGACGACTGGGAGGTCGACATGGGCGAGATCGAGTTCGGCGAGCAGCTGGGCGCAGGCGGCTTCGGCGTCGTCAACAAGGCCGTGTGGAAGGGAACCGAAGTGGCGGTGAAAATGATGACCGCCGACGCCAACACCCGAGAACTCGAGCGCAACTTCAAGGAAGAGGTAACAGTTCATCCATGTGTAACGCACCCGTGGGTTGATTTGCTCACACTTACATTCATTTTGTAGGTGCGCGTCATGACAGCGTTGAGGCACCCCAATGTGGTGCTCTTCATGGCTGCGTGCACCAAGCCGCCCAAGATGTGCATTGTAATGGAGTACATGTCGCTCGGGTCCCTCTTCGACGTACGCCCACATCCTCGCTCACCTCCCACCAACATGCGCTAACTCCTATTCTCTCCTTTTTTCAACTCCTATTAATGTTTGTCAATTGTCAACAGCTGCTGCACAACGAGCTGATCTCGGACATCCCCTTCGTGCTGCGGAACAAGATGGCCTACCAGGCCGCCAAGGGCATGCACTTCCTTCACTCGTCGGGCATCGTGCACCGCGACCTCAAGTCCCTTAATCTGCTCCTCGACAACAAGTGGAACGTCAAGGTGAGTGTCTCTATAGCTTCCCCTAGCAGACACGGGCTGACTGTGTTGTTCATGTGTACCCCGCAGGTGAGCGACTTCGGTCTGACCAAGTTCAAGGAGGAGATGAAGCGCGGCGGAGGCGACAAGGAGATGCAGGGCAGCGTCCACTGGATGGCGCCCGAGATTCTAAACGAGGAGCCGGTCGACTACATGTTGGCCGATATCTACAGCTTCGGCATCATCCTCTGGGAATTGGCCACGCGCCAGCAGCCCTACTTCGGACTCAGGTGCGTGCGTGCGGTGTGTTTACATTCTCGTGACGCTGTCGTCCCTGGTTTCGCTTGCGCATTTTCCTGATCTGTGCTGTGCGCGTAGTCCGGCGGCGGTGGCGGTGGCGGTGATTCGGGATGGAGCGCGGCCCCAGCTGCAGGAAAACCCCGACGAAGAGGGGATCATGGCCGTCCCCTCCGAGTTCCTGGACCTTATGAAAACCTGCTGGCATCAGGACCCCACCATTCGTCCCTCTTTCCTCGTACGCGCTTGTCTAAACACGCACACACGCGCAGCACACTCGCTAAAACTGATATTGTGCACAACAGGAGGCGATGACCAGGCTGAGCGCCCTCGGAGGCGACACGGGCCTATCGTCCATGGGCAAGACCACCACGTCGTCCTCATCCGGCGCGGGTGACCACACCAACAACTCCAAGTTCGAATCCTGGACTCTGCCGTCCATCAGCAATGGCGGCTCCTCCTCCTCTTCTGGTGCGGTTCCCACCGTGTGCGGTAGTGTGTGCGGTGTGCGGTGATGCGTGGTGCTTGGCTTACCCGTGAATTTAGGGAAGGACGGATCGGTGGCGGCAGCGGCTGGAGCCGGCGGCGTGCGGCCGCCCGAGGGCGAGGTGACGATCGTGTTCTCCGACATCACGCGCGCGGCTTCGCTCTGGGAATTCTGCGCCGAGGCCATGCGCGATGCCACGCTCCTCCACAACCAGGCCCTGCGCACCCTGCTCAAGAAGCACCGTGGCTACGAGGTCCTCTTCGCCAGGTCCGTCATCCCGCTACCGCACCCCTTGCCACATGTCCCCGCTAACAGCAATGACGACGTGTTGTGTGTCGTGTGGCGCCACACAGGGACAAGAACAGCGGCGAGGGTTCGTTCTGCATGGCCTTCCAGCACATGAGCGACGCCGTGCACTGGTGCATGGAAGCGCAGAGGGCGCTGGTGGACCTCGGGTGGCCCGCCGCCCTGCTCGAGCACCCGGGCGCTGCCGAGGAGTGGAACGACGGCGATGACGTGGTGCTCTACAAGGGCCTGCGGGTGCGGATGGGCGTGCACGTGGGCGAAGCTCGCACCAGGCGCGACGCGATGACCCGCCGCGTCGAGTACAGCGGACCTGTAGTCAACGCCGCCGCGCGCATCACGGCCATGACCCATGGCGGCCAGGTCAGCCTCATCCCACCGCACCTCTCTCACCTCACCTCTTCGCCTCTGCGTTGCCTGACTGTGGCTCTGTTGGATGTGTTTTCGACACCCAGATCCTCCTGTCGCACATGGCACACGCCAAGCTGAAGGACTCGGAGCTCATGCAGCAGGCCAAGCGCATCGTGTGCCTCGGCAAGTTTGAAATGCCCGATGCTCCGAGCGGTGCGTTCCTGCCGCCCGGTGGTGCGTGTGCGTGTGCGTGCGTGTGGTGGTGCTGACCGAGGCATTACAGGCGCCAAGCTGTACGAGCTCAAGCCGCCGGGACTAGAGGGTCGCTTCTTCGGCGGCGTCACGCGCGGTCCCGACGCCGAGCTGAGCCCGTCGTCGGGCACCATGTCGAAGCGCAGCGGCGACCATCCGGGAGACGCGGACGACGACGAGCAATCGGTCAAGAGCCACAAGACCAACGGCAGCGCTGACACGGACGACAACGAGCTGCAGACCGCGGTGGGCGAGGGCATGCTGTTCAAGGAGGACAACTACCTCACCTCGGCCAACCTCTGCCGCTGGGTCATCGACTACAAGGAGATCGCCCTCGGCAAGCAGGTACGCTAAATTTCATCCTTTTCACATGCTGTCGTGTCGGTGCGTGTCATGTCGTGTGTCGTGTGGTCGTGCTGACATACAACGCACGCACAGTTGGGAATGGGCTCGTATGGTGTGGTGTGGCGCGGCAAGTGGAAGGGCGTCGACGTGGCGGTGAAGCGGTTCATCAAGCAGAAGCTGGAGGAGCGGCGCATGCTCGAGTTTAGGGCCGAGATGGCCTTCCTCGCCGAGCTGCACCATCCCAACATCGTCCTCTTCATCGGTACGCGTGTCGTGTCATGTCGTGTGTGTCGTGTGCCGTGTGCGGTTGCTGATGTGTCCGCACAAAACAGGAGCCTGCGTGAAGCGGCCCAATCTGTGCATCGTGACCGAGTTCGTGAAGCAGGGAAGCCTGCGCGACCTGCTGGCCGACAGCAGCGTGAAGCTGACCTGGCGCCACAAGGCCAAGATGCTGCGCAGCGCTGCCCTGGGCATCAACTACCTCCACTCGCTCCAGCCCGTCATCATCCACCGCGACCTCAAGCCCTCCAACCTGCTCGTCGACGAGAACCTTAACGTCAAGGTCGCCGACTTTGGCTTCGCCCGCATCAAGGAGGAGAACGCCACCATGACCCGCTGTGGCACTCCCTGCTGGACCGGTACGTGTGTCTTCGTGTGTCGTGTGTCGTGCGGTGCGCTGACGTTTCGATTGCGTCACGTGCAGCTCCGGAGGTGATTCGCGGCGAGAAGTACTCGGAGAAGGCCGACATATTCTCGTTCGGCGTGGTGATGTGGGAGGTGCTCACGCGCAAACAGCCCTTCGCCGGGCGCAACTTCATGGGCGTGTCGCTCGACGTGCTCGAGGGCCGCCGGCCGACAGTGCCCGCCGACTGCGCGCCGGCCTTCAAGAAGCTTATGAAGCGCTGCTGGCACGCCCAGGCCGACAAGCGGCCGTCCATGGAGGACGTCATCGCCCAACTCGATCTCATGGTCGGCGACCGCGATGACGACCGCGGCTTCGACGCCAGCAACGGCGCCGTCGACACAGTGTAATGACTATCATTCTTTTTCGCAATGTACACTAACTGCCATTCATTCAACCAAGCCCAACACTCAACGCAGCACAACAAGGCACAGAGGTGGTGAGGAGTGAGAAGCACAAGGGTGTGCTTTATTTCAGCCGTGGGTGTGTGGTGATACTGCTTTGGGGTGGAACCCGGGCTGGAGAGGGGGGGGGGTGTAGGAGACGAAAGAAGAGTCTCGCAGACAGGCATAGGGCGGTTAGATGCCGATGCCGCCGCCGCCACCGAGAGCGCCGCGGATGAGATCGAGGATCTGGTTGAGCAAGTCCAGTAGGACCGGCGGCAGGTTGCCGTTGAGCAGGCCGGCGATGGCGCAGAGCAGGTTGCCCAG
Organism: Acanthamoeba quina; assembly: GCA_000826445.1. NCBI lineage: Eukaryota > Discosea > Longamoebia > Acanthamoebidae > Acanthamoeba > Acanthamoeba quina. The sequence continues at coordinate 13,953 of CDFN01060120.1, read as the reverse complement.
CAGGTTGCCGGGGCCGGGGATGGCGGTGATGTCCAGCACGACGGTGTCGAGGTGGATCACGAGGCCCAGCAGGTTGAGATCAAGGGGGCCGAGCACGAGGTGCAGGATCGGGCAAGACGCGTTGGCCTGGAGGTCGACCACCATGTCCACAAGGCCGAAGTCGATGCCGTTGAGTACGAGGTTGGCGACGGCTACGAGTTGGTCGTCGCGGTGCTCGAACCGAACGATATCGAGGCTGCCGGCCACCTGCTGGATGGCCTGGCCGGACGGGCCATTGCGTCCGTCAGGGCTCATGAAGCCGCTCACGTCCACGACGAGCTGGCCCGAAGCGGCGTTGATCAGAGCGAGGCTGAGCAGGAAGACTGCGAGAGCAAATTGGATCTTCATGGTGGTCTTGGGGTTGTTGGGAGGTGGTGCTTGTCCAGGTTGTTGGTTGACGAAGTCGGATCTGCCCTTTTATACCTGGCAGACCAAACCCCTGGGGGGGGGGGGCATCAAGAACGTGTGAACGTTGTTGCTGGCGCCCATTGGTGTGTTTCAAGTTTTTAAAGACCCTTAAATGTAAAAGGTATGCTCTAATTGGTCTTAGACTATTCAAACCACCGAAGATCGCTCAGAACGAGCGTATAAGGGCAAGGAATCGCAGTGTTGTCGGCCTAATCTTGCCCTACGGGGTGTCTGCCCCATAGGCTCGGACACGGCCGAACTATGGAGACTCCTTGTTTTCAGCTCGCCCTTTGCTGGCGCCCGTCCATGCCAAAATGGACGACCACGAACTCCTCGCCAATTCCCAGACCGACCTGAAACCGTGTGCGCAACACTTGCGCCCAAGCGTGGGCTCGAGCCTCGCCACAGCGTTGGAGACCACGCATGTTTATTGGGTCCGAGTGTTGGGGCGCGTCACTTGGCCCACGAAGACTGGGCAGTGGAGCTGGGTGTGGTAGATGCCGAACACGAACGGTCGGTCCACCACGAGCTGCTCCTCCGATCTCGCTGCCCTTCGTTTGCGCTTCACTACGACGGCCGTCGCCGCAGCAGCCTCGGTGCCCTCTTCGTCCACTTTGATGAACGTTTTGTGGATCACCTGGTCTATTCGCAGCTCCTTCCTGCATTGGCGAAGACAGAGGTACTTGGTCAGTGGCTTGTGCCCGTGCGCCAGGGCAAGTGCGAGGTGAGTGCGGGTACCCAGCAGCGTCGGTGGTGGTGAGGGCCGAGAAATCGGCGCTCATGCCGAAGGGGTACGTCACCCCGAGGGACTGAAGCACGGACGAGAGCTCGAACTCGGCGTTGATCTCGAACCGGGGCAGGGCCAGCGCCACCGGTTTCACGGAAAGCTGCTCGTACTGCTCCCTCAGTCCGACCAGAGACGCGTGAACGTTGAGTAAGGCCTCGGCCGAGTTGTCGTGAGGCAGCATTATGAGCATCTGCAGGTGGGAGTCCCGGTAGGGCAGGCTCACGCCGGCGTGGGTCTTGAAGCTGGCGTGGGCCAGGTTGGCCGACTGTCGCATCATTTGCACCTGCAGCTCACCGCTGCCGCCGAGTGTGTGGAACGGCGCGGTGTTGGTGTTCTGGTGCTTGAACTTGTGCTGCCACACGGCCTTGAAGTGAATCGCGTTGGTCACGATCAGGCGAGTATCGGATGTAACAGACCTGAAACCAACGCCATTGGGGTGAGCTAACCAATCATCCGCTCGGTGTCGCGAATGTGTCGACGCGTACCCAGCCCCGAGGAGATGGTTGATCTTGTGGTTGGTCTTCTCCGCCACCCAGCCGTTGATACGGGAGCGGACGGCGTCGCCCTGGGCGAAGTCAACGTTGCGCGCCTTGGCCACCAGCTCAGCCACCCGTGCGATGAAAGCCGGATCGATCGGCAGCGTCGAGTCGACCCACAGTGCGTTGGCCACCGCCAGCTGCGCCTCTCCATCCCTCAATGCCTGCAGTGAGTTCCCAAGTAAGTGAGCTGACGCCAACCCAGGTCGGTCTCTGTTCGTTGTACCGTGGCGAGGGAGGCCATGTCCGCGTGGACTTGCTCCTGGCTCGCATCAGCGCCATAGCCCACGGCCAGGCGGAGCTGGGCCGCGGTCTGCTCGGCAGCGCCCTCCAGCGCGAGAGCCAGTGCGAGTTGGACGCCGAGCGGAGAGATGAGAACGTCCTTGTCCGCTCGGCAATTGCCCGGCACCAACCGCGACAGCAGGTTCGTCGTTAGCTTCAAGCCAGCGTTGCTGATCGCGGTTCCGGCGGCAGTGGACCTGTCCATAACTATTTGCTGAGTGGGAGTTGTTAAAAGTTTGTAGGAGTTGGCAAGTTTTGTGGCCTGTTGGCCTATTTATGCTGAAAGAAAGGTAAACGCGGGCTTTTCAGCTGCCCCGACATGATTTTCCTTTTTGTTTTCTGCTCCGCCTGATTTTCAGAACTATTTTCTTTTCCCATTTCCGCGCAGGTTTTTGAATTGAGGTTTCAGGAGGGGAGGATCAAGATCCAATCTCATTTGGGCGAGGCTTCTCCTGACACCCAAGCGATTTGGAAGGAAGGAGCAAAGGAAAGTGTGAAATTGGTAATGATGGAGTCGTCCGGCGCGGCTCGAGAATTGGTAGCAGGTAAAATGGACGCGACCGGGGCGTCTTCGCCCTCAACGACCGTGTCTACATCGATTTCAGCCACGGCAGCTGCCAGTGCAAAGGGCGCTCAGGCAAAGACTTCACCCTCCTCCAAATCCACTGTGCACCCGGCTGGGAAGGGGCAAGCCACCGCCAGCGGGCTACTCAAGGGCTGCGAGGTGTTCATCAATCCCGCTCTCGACATTGAACAGATGGATCGGGTACGCAGCGCCGCATCCCTTCCCCCTCTCCCTTTCCCCTTCCGCTGCGCTCCTCACCCACGACCATCCCCACAAACTGTAACAGTACCGTAAGTTGGTACGTGAGCACGGCGGAGGAGTGCAGTACTACTTTGAGGTCAGCAAGACTACCCACGTCATCACCGCCGATCTGGCCCACTTTGCCGACCTGCCCGTCGCCCGTGAGGCCGGCATCCTCCTCGTCACGGTGCCGTCTCTCCGCCCCCGGCGATCTGCCGTTCGCGTGATTCGGTCGTGTGTGTCGTGCATTACTTCGAGCGTGACCCGGCCCGATGCGTGTGTGTGTGTGTCTTTGTTCTACAAGTTCTCACGTTGATGCCCTTCAGCCCCTTTGGTTGGAGAACTCGGTCACCTTCGGCGAACGGGAGGACGAGGAATTCTACTCGCCTGATCCCAGGAAGTTCTTCTCCGGCTTGTGCATTTGCTCCTCCCAGGTACGGTGTCACAGTGACCCCTTCCTTCGCCTCTCCTCTGCCACCCGGCTCGCGGCGCTCCAAAAAACGCCGCTGTTTATTTATTTATTTACGTCTTTATTTATCCTTTTTTTTGTGTGTATAACTGTGGGTATCGGGATTGCAGATAGCCACGGAGGAACGGGACATGATGTTCGCCGGCGTGGTGGCCTTTGGTGGTCGCGTCTCTGCACGTCTGAACAACAGATGCACGCACCTCATCATAAAGAACTCCGCAGCTGCGGGCGTACGTTGGCTCCCGCGTTCCCTCGTGACATCGTCCCGAACCCACCTCCTGCTGCTTCGCCTTGCTTGCTGGTTTGCTGACTCGGCCGTCAAATGATTTCACATTGTCATTACAGGCCAAATACGAATGGGCACGCAAGCACGGAGGAATCAAGATCGTGACGCCCAAGTGGTACAACAACTCGCTCCTGTACGTTCGCACTCAACCCCCTTTTAGGCCCACTTGAGTTACTTCTAAGAACCAATGTTTACACGCCTACGCCTCTTCTCCCGGTCCAGGTTTCGAAGGCGAGAGAAGGAGACCGAACACCTGGTGTTGGCTGAACAGGCGACCAAGAGCTTGCCAGCGGCCGCTACCACCACCGCCTCGCGCCAAGAGCAAGCCAAGAAGGAGGCCGAAGGCAACAAGAGGGGCGGAGAAAGGAGGTCAGCCGCCGACAAGATGAAGCGAGATAGCAACGAGGGGGAGGCGGAGGAAGCGGAGGCGAAGGGCGATCAAGATGGCATGGAGCTGACGAGCCAGTCCGAGGTCAACCACTCGGCTTCGAAGTCGACAAAGCCGCGGGAGGACCGGGGGGATGAAGGCTCGGAGGAGAACGCCAACGAAAGCAAGCACGAGTTCAGCCTCATGCTGGACCACCTGCCGCGCAACAAACGCGCTCGTGAGGAAGACGACGAAGGCGATGAGGAAGATAAGAAGCAGGCGAAGATGCGGAAGACTACCCTTGAGAAGAAGAAGACGGACAAAAGCGACGGCGAAGGCGACGACAAAGGCGAAGAAGAGGAGGGCAAAGGGGATGGAGAGGCCGAGGAGGACATGGAGGCGGAGGCGGAGGAATGGCAAGAAGGGGCCACCACCACTACCACCGAGGGCAAGGTCCCCACTCGACCCGAGGACATGGAAGAGGAAATCAAGATCTTTATCCGCAAGAACGGTATCGACGCGTGGGTTTGTGTGTGGTGGTGTGTCTGTGGTTCGACATATTCTTAACTCTTGCCTCTCCAACTCAGCGCACCGCGTAAGTGCGAGGGAGATCCGCCTTAAATTCAAGATAGGCCATCCGAGGGCGAAGCGTCTACTCAACGAGGTGATCCAGGAGATGAAGAAGGAGCTCAAGAAGCACGCCAAGAAGCGACAGTCCTCCAAAGACGACGAAAAGGCATCGACGTCGGCCGACACGAAGGTGGAGTCTGTCAAGCAGGAAAAAGAGGCGCTGAAGAAGAAGACAGTGACCACGCCAAGCAAGGAAGCCGGCAAGGCGGCGACCGTGGCAGTGAAGGAGGACGTTGGGCCGAAGGTGCCGAAGGATCAGCTGATGAAGGGCGTGTGCGTCTTGCTCGTCGATCTCCCGACGTCGCGCTACCGCGACGCCATGGAGGCCGTGCGTGAGATGGGCGGCACCACCCACCGCGGCCTAGCCGACGCGTGCAAGATCGAAGGCGTGCAGTGGAGCAAGGCCGCCGCGACCCACATCACCCACGTCCTCTACCTGCAGTACAAGCCCGCCATCGACGCTCTGGTATGTCCGCTCGTACACCGATGTGTATTGTTTGCCTTAACTCATCCTCGTTCTCACTGAACACTGCAGAGGAAGAAGATGGCACTCCATGGGCTCGCCGACGTGCCGGAGGTGTCGATCGAGTGGATTCAGTGGTGCGATGTCCACGTCCGCCTGTTCCCTCCGACGATCTCGCCGCTGTTCCAACCGTTGCCGCACAACTCCGTGCCAGGCATGGACGAGCTGGTACCAGTCATCACCCTCTCCTGGTTCAAGCTACAATCGTCCATCGTTCGGACACCATGGCTCACTGTATGATGTGACAGATCATTTCGCAATCGAACACGCGAGGGTGGGAGCGGGAAGAGATCATGGCGCTGATCTCGAAGATGGGTGCCAAGTACAACCGCAGCATGCCGAACGAGCCGAACGTCATCCTTATCATTGCGACGTACGTGACGTTTCGTGATACCCCCGCCCCACAAACCCGTCAGATCATGCCGTGGCGCTCACCACCACTCGTGTCAAACGCATCAGAGCTGACGCGGGCGCGGCCAAGAGTGAAAAGGTGGTCATGGCCAAGGAGTGGGGCGTACCAATCGTCACCAAGGTAGACCGCCACATGCCGCATGCGCCAAACTCTCGAGAAAATGCGCACGGTGGGCTAAAGGCGACTGTTTGCTGGTGGCGCTCAATAGGAGTGGCTCTACGATTGCGCGCGTAAATGGCGCCGCATCGACCCAGCAGCCGAGGGCTACGTAGTCTCGCTGGAAGGCCTCGAAGAAGGCGGCAAAGAGGCGGCCTCCAAGCCTGAGTTCACCAGCGCAGGTACTTGGCACAACACGACACACACGGCACACCATCCAGACACAGTGGTCTTACTCTTGTGCGAACAGAAGGGAAGAAGACGGATAAGAAAAAGAGCAAAAACGAGGACGAGAAGAAGAAGGGAGGGAAGAGCGGTAGCACCAGCATCAAGGAACGGCGGGAGGAAGCCGGCGAGGAAGAGCTCGAAGAAGATGAAGAGCACGATGACCGTAAGGACGATGACAAGGACGATTACGAGGAAAAGAGCAGCGGTAGCGGTAGCAAGAAAGCAGCGCCGCGCACCGTGTCCACCACGAAGCGCTGCATCCAGTGCGGGGCCACAAAGACGCCGTGCTGGCGCAAGGGGGCCGACGGCGAGCGGTCGCTGTGCAACGCCTGCGGGCTCAAGTTCTCAGCCGAGCTGCGACGCAGGTCCAACAAGCATGACACGCGCAAGCGCAAGCACGAAGGCGGCGCGCTGGACGACCTGGACGACGACGACGATATTGACGACCTCCGTGCGCGAGCCAGCAAGCGACGCAGCCTGACGTCGAGCGGAACTGCGATGGAGGATGGCGATGAGGACAGCCTCGATACCGTGCAGCGGCGGGTGCGGCGGATGATGGCCTCGCAGGACTCCAAGGGCCGCTACCACTTCGCCTTCTCCTGCCTCTCCAAGCCGGTCACCGCCCAGCTCAAGCGGATCGTCACCAAGCTCGGCGGCACCTACAGCGAATTGTGGGAGCCCGGTGTCACCACGCATCTCGTCCTGGTACGCCTTCCTCCTTTATGTTACACGCATGAGACGTTCGTGTTGAGCTGACGGCCGGCTGGGTGCAGGGTACGCTCCGTCGTACGGAGAAGATGTTATGCGCGTGCGCCTCTGGAAGCTGGGTCCTTCAGCCCTCCTACCTGTACGCCCCAATTCTCTTTGCTTGAGTGGGCGACATCGCCACGGGCACCGATCAGTCTCACAACCGGCGCCGGTTGGGATCGATAGGTTGAAGTCAGATAAGAAGGGTCGATTCCTGCGCGAGGAGGAGCACGAGTGGTACGACGAAGAGTGGGACGACGAGCAGGAGAAGCGGATCTGGGCCGCCTGCATGCGTCGCCACCGGCTGAACCTGCTCGAGTACGGCTCACCCTCTTGTACAGTCCACGCGGCCCTTGCCGCCCAGCCTCCCCCCAATGACTCACGGCGATTCCTCGCAATGGCAGAACGGGCAAGCGCGCGTTCGAAGGCTGGGAGTTCCACCTCGTGGGTGACACGGAGCCCATGCCCGACATCATGGCCAAGATCATCGAGTCAGGTACCGCATCTTGACTTCCTGCCGTTCATTGTTAGTAAACTGACACGTGAATGGTGCAGGTGGTGGCAAGCTGATATCCACGCGATCTCTCGTCAAGATCAAGAAGCACAAGGTAAAGCAACACACACACACACACACGAGTAGGCACGCGCACGCGTTTGCCCGTCCTGTGCTAAACAGAAGGCTTGTTTTGCAGGCGCATCGGTATGGTCTGGTGGGCGCCAACGCCGAGAAGAAGGCGGTGCGAAGGCTGACCGAGGTGGGCCTTCCGTGCGTTGACTCAATCTACCTCCCCACCTTCCTGTGCGACCGCCACGCGCCTGCCGTGGTACTTTCTTCCTCCGCTTGCCTGTGCGTGAGCAGTGGGGTGCGGTGTGTTCTCACGAACGGCGCTTTCGTAACTGCAGGAGGATTTCTACATCTGAGCAGACCACCCAGACGAAGTCCCAGCCAACCACCCATGTGCACAGCAACCTTCTACTACATTCCACAAAGCTTATGAACTATCCTATCGTACACAACACACCAACGCTGGAAAAATGGGGCAAGCCTGCTCACTACAGGCCTGGCTCGCTCGACGCACCCGCGAGTGCTTCTGGTGTGTTCTCCTCTTTCTCTTTCTCTTTCTCCCTTGGCTCTGCTGGCTCGTTCTTCTCTTCCTGCTCTGCTTCCTCGTTCTCCCTCGTCGTCGTCGTCTCTTCTTCGTTCTTGGCATCATTCGTCGCGCCGTCTGGCCGGTGAGCCGTGGGCGTGAGTGTCGAGCTCGTCCACAGTCGACCGCTGCTGGTCAGGACAGTGTCGCCTTGCCCGCTGGCGGTCGCGACTTCGCAGCTTTCGGCCCGCATCCGACGGCGTTCCTCGCGGGCGACGCGCGCCACGCTGAGCTTCATGGCCTCGAGCCACTTGCCCGTGGCAAAGTACTCCTCGGCGAAGAGGTAGTACTTGCGGACCACCTGCTTACGCGGCGACACGGCGCCTCCGCTTCCGCGCGTGGCCTCCCTGCACGTGATCACGAGACACGTTCGCACTGCGGCGGCGAGGGGCGGCAGTCAGCTTCAGCGGCCGCGGAGCGAATCAAGGTACGCGCATGCGCGTACTCTCAAACTCGGGGTTGGTGTAGCGCTCCTCGAGGGACAGCTTGGCGTTCAACAGGTCGATCTTGCCCAGCAGCTTGGTCTGTCACGAACAAAATCAGCCGCAAGCTCCACCACATCGCCATCACATCAACGAGGACCGTGCGTGGCGTACACTGTCGGCAGCTCGGTAGAAGAGCTTGGCGTTCTTGAGGATGAACCACCGCTGCTTCCACGTCTTCCACTGCCCGCCTGCACCAACGAGAGAGGCCACCGCGTGTCAGCAGCGCGAGGATCGACCGCCACCCAGATAGGGGCTGCCGAGGGGGGAAGAGGAAGGTACCCTCCTTGAAGAGAAGACCGTCTCTCTCGGCCGGGCCTTCGGCATCGGCGAGGTCGAGCGGGGCACCCTGCTGCTCGGCGGCCGGTTCGGAGCTGACCAGCTTGAAGATATTGGCCAGCGAGTGGGTCCGCAGGCGGCCCACCAGCGTCGGCCGCCGCTCCCTTTGCTCGGCCGCTGCGGTGGTTCCGCTCGGTTTCTTTTCGTCGCTTTCGTTATTCGCTCTTTTAGTTCCATCCGTCGTGGTTTGCACCTTCTTCTTCTTCTTCGTTCTTTTGGCCCCAGGTGGTGGTTCATCTTCTTCCGCGCTCGCCTTCTTTTCCCCTTCTCCCGCGTTGTCGGTCGCATCACTAATACTCGACCCGGCACGCAGCGACGACGAGCCCCCGGCCTGTGTTCCTTCTACCTCGCCTTTGTTGTTCACTGTATCTTCCTTCTCCGCAAGCGCCGTTTCAGTGTCCTCCTTCTCCTCCTTCTCCTTCTCCCTCTTCGCGTCGCAGCCTTGGGCTTCAGGGTCGGTGGCCACCACCGGTTCGCCTTCATCAACGTCGGCTTCGGGCTTCTGCTGTTGTTGGGCCGTGTGGTTGGAGGAGAACAAGGCCGTGAGCTTGCGTACCAGCGAGGTCATCTTGTGTTCTCTTCCGCTGCCACGGGCGGGGTGGTGGGAAGACAGTACTGTTAGCTGGGGACAACGCACAAGTGACGTCTGTTTGTGCGCAGTGCCATTTGCTTGCGGAGTTGCGAGGAGTAATTTCATTCCACGATCTTCCGCACTATTGGCCGGCCGCTCTTTAAATCGGTCTGGTTGGCCCTTTTCGGAAGAGTGTGAAAGTTGCGCAGACGCGTGAGGCCTCACAACGTTGGCAAAGTGTGACTCTCGCCAAAACGGAGCCCGTGTGTGTGCTTCGTACTTGTTGGAGGTGTTGCCTCCCTTGGCCGTTGGTCAGGTCAAAGCCCCACGTGCCCCAAAGTAGTGGTGACAAAGCACTTGGCTCAACAAAAAAGAAAAATAATAAAAGGAATAAGGCACCAACAGAAAACAAAAAGAACAAAAAGAAAATAAAAGGAAAAGACGTCTGGGAAGGATGGAGTTCACGGCGATTAGGACGGAGGTGAAGGAGGGCGTGCTCATCCTGCGACTGAACAGGCCCTCGCGCAAGAATGCTTTCAATCACGAGCAGTACGAGGAATGCATCGTCGCCCTGACCCAAGCCGCCAAGGATGAAAACGTTCGCGCTGTGGTACGACCCCTCCTCACTCAAGACAAGTCGCACCTATGGTGGTTGATCGGTTTTCCGTGGCCTCCCCCCCCTTGCATTTCCTCAAATCAATCTCTTCCGAGCACAGCTGTTTACGGGTGCGGGCGACTACTTCAGCAGCGGCAACGACCTCGCCAACTTCCTGCGCGCCGACTCCACCGACACCACACCGGCCAAGGGTTCGTATCTTCCTCCGATTCCTTCACCACTTCCTTCCTACGGCGCTGCGCCCTGTGAGAGGCCTCACACGCCCTCTCCCACGGCGGGCCGTCTCCACAGACCTCCTGACGCGCTTCGTGAACGCGTTCATCCTCTTCCCCAAGCCGATCGTTGCCGCTGTCAACGGCCCCGCCGTGGGTACGTGCACGCCCTGTGAAGCTTCGCTCTCCTCTTTCCTCTGCCCGGCTTCTCGTGGCGCGTGGGCTGACGGTGAAGTCTCGGCCTGCCAGGCATCGCCGCCACGATTCTCGGGCACTGCGACCTCGTCTACGGCTCCGAAACGTGCGTTTGTGTGACGCGTTGGCGCATCGCGATGTCGTGGTCGTGGTAGTGGTCGGTCTGACTAAGAGGTGTACAAATGGGGCGCAGATGCTCGCTGCACACGCCGTTCATGCAGCTGGCGCAGAGTCCCGAGGCCTGCTCCTCTCTCCTCTTCCCCGAATCGATGGGCGCCCTCAAGGTACAATCGCACACCGCGCGACCGCACGCACCGCTGGGTTGCATGTCCCCCTCTCACATCGAACTCGTCGGCACACACCAGGCCAACGAGATGCTGCTCCTGGGCAAAAAGTTTTCCGCCCGTGAGGCGCTCAAAGCCAACCTCCTCAACGAGGTCTTCACCGAGAAAGGCGACCAGTTTACCGAAAAGGTTGCACTTCCCCCACCACCACTCACCACCCACCACCACCACGGGGCATCGGCTCACGCAAATAAGCAGGTCTTCGCCATCGCACGCCAGCTTGCATCGTATCCTCCGGAGGCCGTGCAGCTGTCCAAGAGGGTACCCCCAACTTCCCCCCCCCCCCTTCTTGCCCCTCTTGCTGGCTTGCGCCCTCACTCGCGCGGATATGGCGTTGTCTTGTTTTGCCAGCTGATCCGCAACAATCGGCGGCTCGCCCTGCTCGATGCCGTCAACAAGGAGGAGGTCGAACTGCTCGGCGAACGGTTCGTCTCCTCCCCTTTCCGGTCGAACCTCGCTTCTCATCTGGTGTGTGTCGTGTCGTGTGCCGTGTTGTGTTGTGTGCGGGGCCGGTGCACAGGTGGGTGTCGGCCGAGTGCATCCAGGCCGTCATGAACTTCATGTCCCGCCGACAGAAGGCCAGCCTCTGATGCGCCCTTGGGCACAGGTGCCAAAGGGAAAATTGATGTAAGGGCTCTAAAAGCTACGGCTGTACAACCAACACCCCCAACATCATCTCCTCCGTCGTCCGTTGTCCGATATCGGTCAAGTGGCGAAGGTTGCTTCGGGGGGGATGGCCAGCCCACGGGAGGTTCGTGTGGCCTTTTGGGCGGAGAACAGGGCAGCAGGACCAGCGAATGGGGAAGCCGCAATAAACGAAAAATAATAATAATAAACGGAAGGGCTGTGTGGAACGACGTCTGGAGGTTGGTCGGAAGCCGAGTGAGGAAGAGGAAGACGAGATCGACTTGATACGAAGGCGAAGGTTGCAAGGGGTTGCCGCTCGATCAAATATCAATACAATTAATTATTCTTTTTAATTCGAGAAGGGAAATCGGGTTCCCCTTGGTTCGGCGCGATGCTCCAGAGGCGGATCTCGCAGAGGAGGGACAGCAGCCAGAGGGGCAGGGGCGGGTCACGCACCGCGCCGGGTGGCCCCTCCCGGTCGGCCCACCGGCTTTCGGTCTACGAGCTGCCCCCTGCCGGCGACAAGGATCCCCTCCAATTCAAAATCGTACGACAGCCCCCTTCTTCCTCAATCTGTAGAAGAAATGATTTGCATTTTTTTCATCCAGTCCATCCTCGCCGCCGATGTGCCACGTCTCGTCTTCTCATTATTATTATTTACTCATTATCTAATGATTAAATCGAAACTTATTTATTTTCCATTTTTGGGTGTGTGCGCGTGTTGTTCGCTGCAGTTGGTGATGGGCGCGGCGGAAACGGACAAGACGCAGCTGCTCATTCAGTACGTGGTGCCGGCTGCTGCGGCCACTTCCTCCGCGTCGGATGCCGCCGCTTCGGCTGCCAGTGTCTCCAAGGACGATCAGCTCGGTGCGTTGCTCACACTGCTCCGTCCTCCGCACACGCACACACCCCACCGCACACGCCCACAACCCTTGCCTGCGCTCACTTCGCTTCACGTTTTTCCCCCTGCGTCTAGACGTGTGCTGCAGCTGGCGTAAGCGGGTGACGATCGAAGGCGTGGACTTCATACTCGACCTGAGGGACATCCCCAACGGCGACTCGGCCACGTCGTCCTTCATCGACCTGGTTCGTCCCTGCACGTGTGCGGTGTGTGTGTGTGTGTGTGCGGTGGTGGTGGTTGGCTGATCTGTGGTTCGCAACCGGACAGGACATCAAAGAGGCGGACGGAGTGATGATCATGTACAGCGTGGCTTCGACCGCGTCGCTGCAGGAGGCGGTGCAGATGAAGGGCTACGTCACCCGCAAGCGGTTCGAGCGCGAGATGGAGCAAACGGAGAGCAACGCCTCCATCATCCCCCTCATCCTCGTCGGCGTGGACCACGGCATCAAGAAGCGCGAGATTCCCTGGGAAGACGGTACTGCCAACGCTCACACACACACACACACACACAC
>CDFN01060102.1:8532-18656 GCA_000826445.1 Acanthamoeba quina | reverse complement strand
TCTCTCATATCACTTCATTTGTCGTGCGTTCACCAATCAGCTAGATCATCTTAGATGGGTTGCAGTGTAGCACCAAAAGCACCCAGCGCCCCAATTTGATTGGGGTAGGGGCGGAGAATGGACGGAAATAGTCAATTCCGGAGCTCCGGATTTTCATTGGATGCGGCAGTGAAGGGCACCCTTCCGGCAAACAAAAAGACATGTTCCGGCAGGCTGGAGAGCCCACCCCTCCCAACAGCGCACGAAGCAAGAGGGTGTGACCACCGGTGGGACTTGGGCATGGTGATGTCTGCGCCTGTCTGCCACACTGCGGTGCTCATCGGGCGACCTTGCTGACCTTGTTCTCCGCATAACTCACTTGCCGTAACTCCTCGCTCCCTGCCAACACCACCACCCACGCACTTCAGTCCCTCCATTACGCTATCTTATCTCCCTCTCTTGTACACCACCTCAACCACCATTGCGCCCATTCCCCTGCCATGATGACCCAGTGCTGGTACCCACACCGTTCCCGTTCCCTGTCTCCTACACTCAACACCTTATCTTTCCCATTACTTTTCAGTGTAGCTCCCTATCTCCTTATCTTCACTACACGGCCCTGCTTGGTGAGGCTTGACCTCTCCTCTTCGCCTTCTTCATCCTTTGCAGTGACCGCACGCGACAGAAGGAGGACATGACGAACAACGCCTGGGCGGCCAACGACGACTTCGTGACCGGCTTCCCGCGCCCGCGGGTGTCCACGATGTGGAGCCCCGACCTGGAGCGTGACAGCTGCGGCGTGGCGCTGCTGGCCCACGTCGACGGGCACGCCTCGCACGCGATCGTCAGCGACGCCCTGCTGGCCCTGAGCCGCATGGCCCACCGCGGGGCCAAGGGCTGCGACAACGCTGAAGACGGCGTGGGCATCATGCTCGCGCTGCCCCACGAATTCCTTCGCGCCTGTTGTGGCGATGAAAAAGAAGGCCATGGTGAGGTGGAGTGGGTTGAGGGGTCGCGGCAGCGGCTGCCCGAGCCGGGCGGCTACGCGGTGGGCATGATGTTCCTGGCACAGAAGGACGACGAGCGACGCCAAGCCCAGCGATTGGTGGAGCGGGCGATCGCCGCCCAGAAGGAGCTCCGGCTGCTCGGGTGGCGTCGGGTGCCAGTCGACGCCGCCACGGCGCTGGGCCAGGGGCCTGCCAAGCACAACGCGCCCAGCGTGTGGCAATTCTTCGTCACGCCTACCGCGGCTGGCGCGGGGCAGCCAACGAGCACGAATCCTGCAGAATTCGAGCGCAGGCTCTACGTCCTCACCAAAGAAATCGAAAAGCTGGGCAAACGAAGGACCGAAGATGGACCCGACACTGGGTCGCCCCCACAAGGTACTTTGTCCTCCTGTTTGAACAATCATTGCCGTACACGATTTCAATACATTGATGAATGAATGAATGAAAATGATGTGTGTAGATGGTGCGGGAGCGTTCAAGGGCTACCTATGCAGTCTGTCCAGCCGTACGGTGGTCTACAAGGGCCTCGTAGACTGTGGCCAGCTGGGCACCTTCTACCCCGACCTCCGCGACCCACGCGTTCAATCGCACGTTGCACTCGTTCACGCAAGGTTCGCTCTACTCGACCGCCCTTCTCGCGTGCTCTTTTCGTGTTGTGTGTCGTGCGTTTGTTGTCTCCGGGGCGCGCGTTGACTTGTGCGCCTCCTTAGGTTCAGCACCAACACCTTCCCCAGCTGGGCTCGTGCGCAGCCCTATCGTGTGCTCTGCCACAATGGCGAAATCAACACGCTCAGGTAAGCGCACCCTCCGCCACACAACTGACACCACCTCATCATCGTCTCACTAACTCTTCTACTTCTACTTCCGTGACTTACGCGCAGAGGCAACATCAACCGCATGCGCGCTCGGCAGGGCGTGATGCACAATCCGCTGTTCTCCGAGCCACAGCTCGAGTCGCTGTACCCCGTCATCGACGAGACCGGGTCCGATTCGGGCATGCTCGACAACGCGCTCCAGTTCTACTCGGTTACCAGCTCGCGCTCGCTGCCCGAAGCCCTGGCCACGATGGTGCCCGAGACCTGGGAGAAGGACGAGCTGATGGACCGGGACCGCAGGGCCTTCTACGAATACTACAGCTCGGTCCAGGAGCCGTGGGACGGTCCCGCGCTGCTGGCCTTCACCGACGCGCGCTTCGCCGGTGCCGTTCTGGACCGCAACGGCCTGCGACCGGCCCGCATCCTGGAGTTGAAGGACGGTCGCGTCATTCTGGCCTCCGAGGTACGCCCGCGCTTGGCATTCCGTTGCGATTGTGCGCCTGGAATGCTTGGAACGCGTTGGAACGCTGCTCACCAACCCCGCCTTATGCAGGTCGGGCTGCTTCCGGTCGACGCCGACAACATAGCCAAGAAGACCCGGTTGAAGCCGGGCAAGTTTTTCCTGATAGATTTCGAACAGAAGCGCATCATCAGAGACCGCGACTTCAAGCGCTCGATCGCCACCGCGCAGCCCTACGCGCAGTGGCTCGCCCGGCAGAAGGTCGCGCTCGACCGCGACCTCAAGCTGCTGTCAGGCCAGACCGCCACCGACCGTGTTGCGGCTGAGCGTCTCCTCGCCGCGCCGCAGCTGCAGGCCCTGGCCCCGCTGCTGGCGCCCATCGAGGAGGGCGAAGCCGCGCTGCAGGCCGACCCGCAGCTCAAGGCCTTCCACTACACCGCCGAGCAGATCAACATGCTGCTCACGCCCATGGGCAAGAGCGGCGTCGAGGCGCTGGGCTCGATGGGAAACGACGAAGCCCTGGCGTGCCTGTCCAAAAACGGCAGGCGCGTGTCGGAATTCTTCAAGCAGCTCTTCGCGCAGGTGACCAATCCGCCCATCGACCCCATCCGCGAGACCGTCGTCATGGCCCTCAACACCTTCATTGGTGCGCCACTCCGCCACACATTCGCCAGACACACCACGCATTGACACAATTTCTTTTGTGTTGATGCAGGTCCTGAGGGTAATGTGCTCGTACCTGAGGAGGGCCACTGCCACCGGTTGCAGATCCAGTCGCCTACGCTCACCACGCCCGAGTTTCTCGCCATCGCTGCCCTGCCGCAAACCAACCCCGGATTGGGGTGGACCACCAGCGTACGTCCTCGCACATGTGTCGCGCCATCACATTACTAATGCTAATACTAAACCCGTTATGCGCAGGTGGTAGACATCACATACCCGCTCGACCAACGCCTGGACGAAGCGATCGACGCACTGTGCGAAAAGGCCGAAGAGGCCGTTGCCCAGGGCGCCCACTTCCTCATCCTCTCCGACGTCTCCGCGGGCGCCAATGCGCTGGCGGTGCCCGCCTTGATGTACGTGCATGTCCGGCTCAGTGGCGTGCCTGTAGTATATAAAGCGCGCACGCTGACACGCACACGCACACGCCACGACACGCGCAAATACAGGGCGACGGGCGCAGTGCATCACCACCTGATCAAGCGGCAGCTCCGGTGCAAGTGTGCGCTGGTGGTCGCCTCGGCCGACCCGCGGGACGTGCACGACCTCTGCCTGCTGGTCGGGTTCGGCGCCGACGCCGTGTATCCCTACATGGTCTACCGATGCTTCATCGCGCTCGGCGATGAGCTCCACCACGACGGCGAGAAGAAGGCGTCGTCGTCGCCTCAGCAGCCGCAGCTCAAGAAGGACCTGCTCACGCCGTGCCCAGCAATTGGCAAGTACAGGTCTGCCATCGACAAGGGCATACTGAAGGTGATGGCCAAGATGGGCATCTCCACGCTGGCCAGCTACAAGGGCGCCCAGGTCTTCGAAGCCGTGGGTCTTGGCCGCGACGTGGTCAAGACGTGCTTCAAGGGCGTCTCCTCTCGCCTCTCCGGTACCGTCATCTTTCTCTTGGCCTACTATGAATGTGTCGGTAATATTCATAGCATTTTCACACTGCAACCGGTGGTTGGTGCCACTAGGTCTGTCCTTCCGCCATTTCGATGCTACGCTGCGCAGGTGGCACGAAAAGGGCTACGGAGCTGGTGCGCTCAAGACGCTGCCCAATGCGGGCCAGTACCACTGGCGCGCCGAAGGCGAGGCGCACGCTCACGACCCAACGTACACCGCCGGCCACACACACACACGACGCGTGGGACCTAACACGTATTGCTTGGTTTGTGTGTTGCGCGAGGCAGTGCGATGGCGAAGCTGCAGGAAGCCACGCGAACCAACAGCAAGGAGGCATTCCGAAGCTACTCGGAGCTGGCCGACGCCAACACCAGGCGATGCATGCTGCGGGGCCTCTTCTCCTTCCGCGCTGGCCCCATTCCCATCGATGAAGTCGAGCCCGCCGCAGCTATTGTCGTACGTTCACAACACCCACATCACACACGGCACACGCACACGATACGAAACCAACACTAATAATGTTTGAAACTACAGAAACGATTCTGTACGGGCGCAATGTCGTACGGCTCCATCTCCAAGGAAACGCACGAGACCCTGGCCGTGGCGATGAACCGCGCCGGCGGTCGCTCCAACTCGGGCGAGGGCGGCGAGGACTACGAGCGGTTCCAGCCGCTGGCCAACGGCGACTCCAAGCGCTCGGCCATCAAGCAGGTGGCCTCGGCCCGGTTCGGCGTGACCTCCTACTACCTCCTGCACGCGGACCAGCTGCAGATCAAGATGGCCCAGGGCGCCAAGCCCGGCGAGGGCGGCGAGCTGCCCGGCCCCAAGGTGAGCGAGGAGATCGGCCGGACGCGGCATTCCGTGGCCGGCGTGGGCCTCATTTCGCCGCCGCCCCACCATGACATCTACTCTATCGAGGATCTGGCGCAACTCATCCACGACCTCCACTGGTATAACACTCCTCTTTGCTTGCAGTGGTGGCCTGCAGCTAAAAAGCATTAACGTTTGGCTCTCATTACCCAGTGCCAATATTCGCGCGACGGTGAGCGTCAAGCTGGTGTCGCAGGTCGGCGTCGGCGTGGTGGCCGCGGGTGTCGCCAAAGCTCATGCCGGTATTCAGCATACGTCCCTTTGCTCAGATACATTTTGCCCACATTTCATGCCCACTCACAGTGTCACGGGCTCAACAGATCATATCGTCATCTCCGGCCATGATGGCGGCACCGGCGCTTCCCGCTGGACCGGCATCAAGTACGCCGGCCTGCCGTGGGAGCTGGGCCTGTCAGAAGCGCAGCAATGCCTGGTGATGAGCGGCCTGCGCGACCGCGTGGTGCTGCACGTCGACGGCGGCATACGAACGGCGTTCGATGTCGTCGTGGGCGCTCTGCTTGGAGCCGAAGAGTTCGGCTTCGGTACCGTGCCGCTCATCGTGCTCGGCTGTATCATGATGCGCAAGGTACACGCTATCCACCACGCGGCAGACGTGCGTAATTGTGTGCGCCCGGACTTACCACGATGTGGTCGCCCGCAGTGTCATCTGAATACGTGCCCGGTGGGCATTGCCACGCAAGACCCAGTACTGCGGGCCAAGTTCAAGGGCCAGCCCGAGCACGTCCTTAATTTCTTCTTCCTCATCGTACGTTCAACCGAACCGCTGCGCCGTTGGTCCTGTTCACTTCCGGTGCGAGGTGGGCTGACTGACTAATCTTTCGCCCTCGCCCTCCCGTCGTGCAGGCCGAAGAGGTCAGGAACTACATGGCAGCCATGGGTTTCCGCACCATGGACGAGATGATTGGTACGCACATGCATATGCAACACGGCACACGCACACGCATGTGCAAAGCGCACACGTGTGAAAAAGGCTGACCGCTTGGTTTACCCCGCTACCTCGGGAATGTGCAGGTCGAACGGACATGTTGGAGGTATCCGGTGAGAATGAGGCCCGCGTGGCCGACCTGGGACTCGACCTCTCTCCGCTTCTCGCCGACGCGGCCGCCCTGCGCCCTGGAGCCGGCATCCGCTGCAAGCCGTCGAACAAGCCGCGACCGGCGGACCACGTCGACGCCGCGATCACCGCCTCGCTGGACAAGGTGGCGAGCTCCGACCCCAACACGACGAAGGAGCCCTTTGCCATCAACCTCGACGTGGAGAACACGTCGCGGAGCGTGGGCGCTACGGCTAGCTACCACGTCTCCCGCCTCTTCGGACCCAACGGCTTGCCGCACGTACGCGCATTCCTTTGCATTCCATTCATTCTTCACCACCAAACGAAGTCTTACACGCAATGTCACAGGGCCAGGAGGTGGCGGTGAGCCTGCGCGGCAGCGCAGGCCAGAGCTTCGGCGCGTTTCTGGCGTCGGGCGTGCGGATGGAGGTGGTGGGCGACGCCAACGACTACGTGGGCAAGGGCCTCTCCGGCGGCACTCTGGTGATCCGGGGCCACGGCGAGGCCATGATGGGCGTCACCGCCGGCAACGCTTGCCTCTACGGTGCCACATCCGGCCGCCTCTTCCTGCACGGCCGCGCCGCGCAGCGCTTCGGCGTGCGCAACTCGGGTGCTGTGGCCGTAATCGAGGGCGCCGGCGACCACTGCTGCGAGTACATGACCGGCGGTATCTGCGTGGTGCTGGGCAAGGTGGGCAAGAACTTCGCCGCCGGCATGACCGGCGGGCTGGCCTACGTTTGGTGCCCCACCACGGGGACCGGCGGCGGCGATCAGGACCGCGAGGCGTACTTTCGGCGCCAGTGCAACATGGAGTTGGTGTCGCTCTACAAGCTGAACGAAGTCGAGCCAGCCGACGCGGAGCAGGTGCGGGCGCTCATCCAGCAGCACGCCGACTACACCGGATCCCGCGTAGCCGCCGAGCTCTTGGCCAGGTGGCCCGAGGTACTCTTTTGTTTGTTTTTTGTGGCTTCGACGGCGCAGTATTGTTAGTCGTCGTTGAGCGCGTGCGCGCTTGGTATTATTATCGTGTCGTGCGTGTCATGTGCGCGTGCGGTGCCGAATGCTCATCGCTGCTCCTAGGCGGTTGGTGAGTTCATCAAGGTGTACCCGAATGACTACCGGCGTGTGATGGAGGAGCGTCGCTGGGAAGGCGGTCTCGCCAGTGTCCAGAAGCCGCCTACGCCCGCCCAACAGCCCAAGTACATTTCACCACCGCACACATAGCCGCACACGCACAATCTCTAATTCTTATCATGGCGCGCTCGCAGGAACGAACTGGTGGACCAGCAGCACAAGAAGGTGGGCGACATCGAAGATATGATCGAGAAGTACAAGAACGTGGTTCCTACGGGCACCGAGGCCAAGATCCGCGGCTTCATGCGGTATCCGCGCAAGAAGCACGCGCTCCGGCCGACCAAGGAGCGAGTCGGCGACTTTGGCGAGATCTTTGTGGTGCACGCCGACGCCGATGGACCCACGCACGAGGAGGAGAAAAAGACGCAGGCCGCGCGTTGCATGGACTGCGGCGTTCCCTTCTGTCAATCCGAGACTGGTACGCTACACCCACACCCGGCTTTCTCTGTGTGTGTGTGTCCTTGCTGATGGGCAACTCCACGCGTAGGCTGTCCGATCTCGAACCTGATCCCGGACTTCAATGCACTGGTGTATGCGGACAAGTGGGAGGAGGCGTACCGAGTCCTCAGCAAGACCAACAACTTCCCCGAGTTCACCGGCCGCGCCTGTCCCGCTCCCTGCGAGGTACCTCCCCTGCCAGTGTATTCCTTGCATTCCTCGCATTGGAGCATCGTTCACGCTTTTCCTCCTTTCCCACAGGGCGCATGCGTGCTGGGAATCAACTCGTCAGCAGTCACCATCAAGGATCTCGAACACGTACGTGACACACACACGACACACACCCACCACCAGGGCTTGCCACAGCTAACATGAAACACTCGCCGGAAATGCAACACAGAGCATCATCGATCGCGCGTGGCAGGAGGGTTGGGTCGTGCCATGCCCGCCCCTCGTGCGAACCGGCAAATCGGTGGTGCGTGCAACTACCCCTCATATTATCACTCTTTTTTTCCTGATGGGTGGCTGACGTCACGCGCTGCACACACCAGGCGGTGATCGGGAGCGGTCCGGCGGGACTGGCGGCCGCCGATCAGCTCAACAAGGCGGGCCACCTCGTGACCGTCTACGAGCGAGCCGACCGACCCGGCGGCCTCCTCATGTACGGCATTCCCAACATGAAGATCGACAAGCGCCAGGTGGTGGAGCGTCGCCTGCGGTTGATGGAGCAGGAGGGCGTCAAGTTCGTCACGGGCGTGAGCGTGGGCCAGCCGGGCGCCGTGTCCCTGGGACAGCTGCGCGCTCAGTTCGACGCCGTGCTGCTGGCCTGCGGCGCCACCGCCGCGCGCGACCTCCTCTCCACGCCCGGCCGCCAGCTGCAGGGCATCCACCAGGCCATGGAGTACCTCACCGCCTCGACCCGCGCCCTGCTGGCCGATGAGAAGCAGCGGTCCACGATCGACGCCCGGGGCCGCCATGTGGTGGTGATCGGCGGCGGCGACACGGGCACGGACTGCATCGGCACGTCGCTGCGCCAGGGCTGCGCGTCGGTGACCAACCTCGAGATCATGCCGCGGCCGCCCGACGACAGGGCCGACGACAACCCGTGGCCGCAGTGGCCCCGCGTGTTCAAGGTCGACTACGGCCACGAGGAGGCCGCCGCGACCAACGCCAGCGGCGGCGGCAGCGGCGACCCGCGCACGCACCTGACCTCGACCAAGGCCTTCGTGGCCGACCAGGCCACCGGGACGCGCGTGGCCGGGGTCAGGACCGTGCAGGTCCGGTGGGACAAGGAGGCCGGCAGCGGCCGGTGGGTCATGTCCGAGGTGGCCGGCAGCGAGCAGGTGCTCAAGGCCGACCTCGTGCTGCTGGCCATGGGCTTCCTGGGACCCGAGAAGGCCGTCGTGGACTCCGCCGCCACCACCGGCGATGATGATGAAGGTGAGGCTTGCAAGCCAGAGTTCGACGCGCGGGGCAACTTCAAGGCCGCTTACGGGGCCTTCCACACCTCCGTGCCGGGCGTTTTTGCCGCCGGCGACTGCCGACGCGGCCAGAGCCTCATCGTGTGGGCCATCAACGGTACATCACCGCCGTCGTCTTCGTTCTTTTTTCGTTTTTCGTTTTTCGTTTTTCGTTTCTTGGTTGTCTTCGTTCTTGGGCTAGGCTCATCCTTTCTTCTTCTGTTCGCAGAGGGGCGAGGCGCGGCAGCGGAGATCGATCGGCACCTGATGGGCGGCAAGACGGCGCTGCCCGGCGTTGCGCCCAACAAGAAGTGTTGCTAGCGCCCCGTTGTCCAGTTTTTAACTGAAGAACATGTTTGCACACTTGGTTTTCTCTTGGTCCCATCCCCACACCACCAACTTACTTTGATGGAGGGGGACGACGCCACTGCGGTGCTGCCCGACGAGCTTCTCGTTCGAATCTTCAAGTGCGACCACCTCCGCCCGAACTGACGTGCTTCACTTTGGCGGCCCGGCCCAACGTGACGATGGGTGGTGGTTTTGGTTTGGTGGGGTGGCGCAGGTTCGTGGGCGTGCGGTCGGAGTGGTTGTGTGCGGCGGCGCTGGTGAGCCACCGGTGGTACGGCGTGGCCACCTACCGCCCGCTCTGGCGCCCCTTCTTCCTCGCCCACTGCGGCTACTCGCCGCTCGCCGCCCTTGCCCGCGGCCAGGCCCCGCCCGCCAACAGCGGCAACGACCTCCTCTGGTGGGACAACCTCGGCGACGAGGTCCGCCAAGACCGTACGGTCCCTTTTTTTCTTTTTTTTTCTTTTTTTAATCCATAAAAGGAAAAACATTAATTAATCAAAATACAATTATTAAATTATTTTGTTATTTTATTTTATTTTGTTTCGCGACGGCAGAGCGCGAAGACGAGCCGGCGACGAAGGAGGACGAGGACTACGATGAGTGCGGCAACGTGATCGAGTGGCGGCAGGAGCTCATCTGCCACACGCGACGACCGCACCAGCGCTGGATAACAGGCGAACGAACCGCGCTTTTCATGGGCCGTACGTGCTGGCCAGCTCTCTCTCTCACCAAATGAGTGAGCTCTGTGGTGGGGACCGAGGCTCACCACCGATGGTGTGTGTGGCCCTGTGCGCAGACATCGGCAGGAAGATGAGGAGCAAGGACGGGACCAACAAGGAGGCCGTGGTTGCAGTGCGACCGGGCATGGCCAGCCATGCCGACTTGTCGGGCCTTTCCTTCCATCTCGGCCCCAAAGGCAACAGT
>CDFN01060094.1:2000-19105 GCA_000826445.1 Acanthamoeba quina | reverse complement strand
CCAGTTGACTGCGTTTACAGAGAAGCGGGCCAAGGAATCCAACGGGCAGAGTGTGTGGAAGGAGGTCTACCTGAGTGCTGGTCTTGCCACACCCGTGGCGCTGATGGGCGCCTCGGGCCAGGGCAAGACGGCCCTGTTCGAGCTACTCCGCATCAACCTGGCCTCCTCCCCCTCCGGTTCGGCACCGTTGCACAAGCACAGCGAAGTGGGCGTGCCCACCCTGGACGTCCAGGAGTGCTTGATGAGCCTGTCCCACTCGCGCCGCATCACTCTCATTGACGTCCCAGGTACTTCCGACGCTGTGTGTGGTGTGTCTGTGTCTGTGTCTGTGTGTTGACCATCGGACTATTGGACAGGCCGTGCGAGCAAGGGCGTCAAGAACTTCTACGCGGGCATGGTGGGCAGCCGCTGCTGCGTCTCGGTCATCTCCGCTCTGACCAAAGAGGTACGCATAGAACCCGACACACACAATTACGCGAGAGTGAGCTAAGCAGGCGTGCGTTGGCAGTTGTCCCCAATGGATGAGACCAAGAACCATCCGCTGCTGGCCTACACGATGGGTGTCAAGAAGGTTATTGTGTGCGTGACGCACATGGACCATCCCGACGTCTACTTCGCGCAGTCGAGCTATGACGCCGCCAAGGAGCTCGTCACCCTCCCCTTGAAGCGGGTTGGCTTCAACGTCGCACAGACCCACTTCATCCCCATATCTGCCGTCACAGGTCTCACGCCTGCACCCGCTCTCACTCATCTGCATTTGCTAACTTTGAAACAATCCAACTTAGGTGAAAATGTGTTTACCCAGTCGACAACGATGAGCTGGTACACGGGACCCACGCTCATGCAGGCCCTGGAGACCGTGGCTCTCGACCCGCCAGGCCTGCGGTTGGACCACGTCGGTCGACCTGCCCGCGTCGTGGTGCAGAAGGTCTACCGGCGCTCCTATCGACACGACACGCGCGAGGTGCTCGTGGGCGGCTGCATCGTGAGCGGCCAGCTCTCCGTGGGTGATCGGGTGGTCATCCAGCCGAGCAACGTCAACGGTGACGTCGTTGTTGAATCGATCGAATCTCATCACCAGCCACGCCGCGCGGTCTTTGGACCTCACGAAAGCGTGGCGGTCAGGCTACGCTGGGTGCGCGCCACTGCAGCCTCGCACACCGTAAGCAAGAAAGAGGCGACGGCAGAAGCGGAAGCAGAGGCAGAAGTGGAGGAGGAGGCGAAGGAAGTTACCAACAAGATCGCGGCAGAGGCTGAGCCGCGGCTGGTCGACCTGGTGGAGCGAGGCAGTGTGATCGTTCCACAGGGCGACGACCAACCTCGACGGGTCAAGTCCATCAAAGCACAGATGATCATCATCTCCCACCCGGGCATGCTTAAATCAGGCTACACGCCGACTCTGCGCGTGCACGCAGCCACTGTACCGTGCATTTTCAAACTCATCTCGTCGGTACGATCCCGGATGAGTAATCGTAATCGCAATGTGGTTAGCTTTTGTTCACAAACTCACGCTTTCAGGCCTCTTTCTTTCCTCCATAGATCGACAAGCGTACGGGCCAGCTGATCGAAAACGACCCCCCATCCGTACGCTCGAGCATGGCCTGCATGGCGGAGCTGACACCCAAACAAGTACACTCCTCACATGAACGTGTGGCGCACAGCCCAACAACGCACATGCACATTTCTGAAGTCCCACGTTTACTTTTCCTTTGCAGCCACTGTGCCTCGACTTGTTCTCCTCGAGCGGTAACCTCGGCCGTCTCTGCTTTGCCGATCTCGGCCACACCGTGGCGGTGGGCGTCGTGAGGGAGATCACATGGGACGCGAGCACATCCATCATCCCCTGCCATGTCGCACGACCGGACCGGCGGCGCGTGCTGGAGCAGCGCCGGCAGGCGAGACGCGCCAGGTGGCGCGCCAGGCAGACCAGGTGGGTGACCGGGCTGAGCAACCTGCCTGTGGGCGCACTCAAGATCACCGGTACGGCCCTCATCGTTCTTTCTTGATTGCACCACGCTCTCCCAGTTTGTTAATGTCATTATTTCTCCACCGTCAGTGCTTAGCGCCTACATAGACTCCCAGTGTGGCTGGAGGTACGCTCATCGTGCCTTGTTGTTGCGCCGTTTCAGTGGTCGTGGTGTGTGTGTGTGTGTGGCTCCGGTGGTGAGTACGATTGGTGTGTGTGTGTGTGTGCGTGGTTACTAAAGGTGGTCGTGTTCAGGGCGGAGAATTGCTACGTCAGGCTGGGGGTTGGCAGTGACGGGCGCCAACCCACGGAGTGGCGCAAAACAGGCACCCGCGGCAAAAAGTGCGAGCTGGGCTTCTGCCAAAAGTTTATCTTGTATCCACCCCCACCCCCACATAGTGGCTTGTGCTGTGTCATGTCATCTTCGATGCTGAGCTAGTTTGTGTCTCTGGCCGTGCCCAGCCTTGACGTCAATCCGGCCCAGGCCACACTGTATGTCTCGGCTCACGACGCGTCGCGCTACCCGGACGACTACGGCAAAAAGGAGATCCCGCTGGCGGCAGTGATGCGGACGAAGCGAGGCTGGCAGAACACGTTCACGCTCGACGAGACTCCCTACAGCCTCACCAACTCTGTCACCCTCCGCTTCTACTGGCAGGCGCCCTAAACCCCACCAGCACCTGTGGTACCACCTACATAGAATCGCGTGTGGTGTTCGTGTTCATGCAAGTTACATTGTAGCTCCTGTTGGGTTCTTGTTATTGAAAAAGATCAGTGATAACAGAGTTTGGACGGACAGCTGGTGCGTTGCGGTGCGAGGTCAGCAGGCGGTCGAAGCCTTGGCCTTCTCCTCGGTGGCTTGATGAGCCGTGCACCGCCTGGCGCGAGGACGCTCGACCTTGCGAGTGGCCGTCCGCTCCTCCAACTTGGCGCTCCTGGCCTTGAGCAGGCTGGCCACCTGTTCCACGTCGCCGTTGAACCTCTTCAGCAGACGCTCGTTGCGCCTCCTGATCCTCTCGGCCTCCTTGTCGATGCTGCCGTTCGGGACGCCGAAGCCCATCTGGTCGAGCTGGGCCAGCAGCTTCTTCTTGTCGGTGTCGCCGTCGACGGTTTCCTGGCCCTCGATCGGCCTGGCCGTTTGGTTGTCGTTGTTGTGTTGGCGCTCCTGGCGCTTGGTGCACCAGTCCACGAGCTCGGCCTTGGCCGTGTCCACATCGCCGTCGGCGCGGCGCAGGGTGCCCGTGCACCGGCCCTTGGCCACGGCCAGGCCCAGGTCGGCCATGAGGGCCACCAGAGACTCGACGCTCGCCGCGTCAAACCTCTTCTTGACGGTGACGGTGTCGTCCACGTTGCTGTCCTGGTGCTGCTTCTTCTGTTCCTGGCGGGCGAGTCTTGCCGCGAGCCTCTCGGTCCGGAGTGCCTGGCGCTGCTCGTGGAGGGCCTCAAGCTGGGCGGAATCGGGGCGCTTCTGCTTCTGCTGCTGGCCGTTGTTGGTCTTGTTGTCGTTGGCGGCGGGGTGGCGCTGCTGCTTCCGCTCGTGGACGCGTACGAGTGCGGCGACGGTCTTGTCCAGATCGCCTCCGAACCTGGCGAGCACGCGGTGGCACTGCTTCTCGCACACATTGACGCCGACCACGATGCCCGCCTCCTGGGAGAGCTTGCGCTTTAGCACATCGATGACCTGCCCCTCGTTATCAGTTCCGATGCTGTCCTCGACGTCGTCATGGATTGCCTTGGGCTGATCGTCGAGGTCGGAGGTCGTCTCGTCGATGGCCGGGCGCTCGGTGGGTACTTGATCGCTCGGCTCTTGAGCCGGAACTTGCTGTGGAGCAGCGGGCCAGCTTCGGTCGAGGTGGTGGAGGTGGAGACGAAGAGACGGAGCTGGCGTCCGGTGGGGAGGAGCGAGAGAGCGCAGGTGAGCTCGTCGGACGAGGACACGGTCACACTGAGACACTTGCACACCATCTTGCTGTTGTTCCAGTAGTGGGGACCCACCCTGCTCTGTGAACTCCAAGTGTACCCAATGGAAGTGCAACTTGATCTGTATGGGTGCAGAATACATGACCTACCTGACAAGATCCTTGTCATGATCCTGCATTTGCATTCCCCAAATGCAAGGAACATCCTGCATCTGGTGATCCCCAAAGATGCCAACTATTGGATCATCTGAAGATCTGACATTGCCATCACTGTGTGCTGCTTTTGTGCATTGGCCCTCAATGCCCTCTTTGTGGATCTGATGTGGATCTTAGTGTTGCCACCACTGGTGTTGCACCCATGAGCGATTAGATGCATATTGCCTCCAATTGTGTTGTTGGATTGAACAGGTGCGCTGCCGTGTGTATGACAGTGTGGGGCAGCTATGGTGATCCAACCAGGCAAGTGTGTGCCTGCCAGCATCCTGTGTGCCTGATTGAGCTGCACAATTTAGGGGTTTAGTACTAAATTGAGATCATTTTTACTGGATTTTTGGGTGTGAATCCACAGGACCCCCCTTGTCTGGCTGGTGTCCAGGGTGGTCCTTGCAGACAAAGTGCTGGAGGAGTGATAGGGTGATTAGCTGCACAATCTTGTAGAGCTGGTAGTGTGTCAACCCAAATGCAGCCAGGACCATGCTGACAACAAAGCCAAGTTGCCAGGGGAGATGATCCATCACCACATATAAGGCAGATGTGATCAGGAAGGCCAAGGCGGAGAGGTACAGAGCTACCCCACTGTGGTTGTCACACCACTGTTGAAGCCCAGTGATGAGGCAGGCCATGAGGGTGGCATAGATCACCAGCTGAATGAAGCCCAATGTGACATAGTGGGTGGGGAGAAAGACCAGCAACAATGAACCTGCCAGCAGTGCATACCTATAAAAACATTACTCTGGTTGTTGTGGATGACCCACGAGCACAAATGGCACAGAAGCTGAGGAGGGAAGCAGTCCATACCAATAGGCACCAATACACAAACACTCATGTTGGCCTCTTAATAGATCATGATGGCGCCAGGGCACTGGTGGTGGCCAGGGTACAACTGCACCAGAGGAGTGTGGCCATGAAGGCAGGAAGCTCATTCAACTCCATCATAGTAGGGTAGTAGAAAGTCACAGCTATGATTGGCAGCAGCCCCAGGAGTGCCACGAGCCTTCAAAGAGGGGGGGGGGTCAACAATTTAGCCATCATGCTGCAGCTAATGCACTTAACAGGAGCTACCATCATACCAGAGGTGCTTGTTTCTTGGCTGGGTGAACACCAAGCAAGCCAGTGAAACCAGGGCTTGATAGCACCATGTGTGATGACATCATCATGCACCCATTATTGACCATGTGCAATCATCTGGATACATCCTCACTGTGTACCATCATGGAATCAAGGTGATTTGACAGGGGAAGTCCAAAATCACAGTGATTGAGTAACTTGTGCCATTGCTGATTGTTGATGACACCAAAATGTGGGGTGTCATTGCTTGGGCCATCAAATATAAGGTTCAAGTGTGATGAGAGAATGTGTACTGGATGGGATGTTAGCAATGGAATTGTGAATGAATGTTCTGTGTTCTTCAGAATGGTGTTTGTTGAACATTATGGCATGTGCTGACTCCACAAGATCACTGTGGGCAAGCTGCAATCTGCTGATTTATTGCACCGTGTTGAGGTATTGTGTCAATTTGACATGCAGTGGTTTTGCCATTTCGTGTCCCGGACCAGTCCGATTTCCGGATCCTCGCCTCGGATTATGACGCCATCGTCAACGGTGAGGCATTCGTGAGGGTTAGGGTTTAGCATCTGGCCATTTGTGGATGACTGGAAACCCTAAGGTGGCTCGTGGATTGCGGACACTCCATACCCTGACCGTATGGATCTCATCTGGGCTGCCACCAACGTCATGGAGTGGCTCTGTGACGACATTGGTATCATGCTTGATACCGATGTCATATCGGAGGCCATACTTTATGGCAACATCAAAGCTGCTCAATGGTTGCGCGCGCGTGAGTGCCCATGGGACTTTAAAGTGTGTCGCGCGGCGAACCCCAACCCCATGATGCGCCCCAACACCGACCGACGCCTCGCACGCCGCCAACTGGTCTCATCACCACGCACCGGTGCACCGCCCTCCAACGCGACCACCGCGATGCCTCCTCATACCACCACGAGACCATCGCACAACATGCACGCCAACGACGACGATCGGCCATTAACATGCAGCCTCACGTCATATAACACCTGAAATTTCATGATCTGACTGTGGCACAGAGCACAACAGACGAAGTGTGAAATAGGATGTCCTCGGTCTGCAACCCAAGTCACACAAGGAAACCAGGTCACCAACAAGTATAAAAAAAACCTCCCCTGCTCCTCGGAAAACAAACAAACAAACCCCAATACAACAATACTACAGGCTTCCCCAGACTCCACCATTCTCAGCATGAAGTGTATCCTGCTCTTGTCCCTGCTGCTGGCGCTTGCGTCAGTTGCACTAGGCACGTAGTCCTCCTATTTTTTTTTTTTGTTGTTGTTGTTGTCACTCCATTCCTATCTCACACTTTGGAAACATTGCAGGTGGTGGCAGTGGTGGTGGCAGTGATGGTGGCAGTAACGGGTGTTGTCCGACCCGCCCTCCGTGCATTTGCAACTGCAACTGCCCCCCTGTGTCAGTCAACGCCATTAATCTTGCCATTGCTGCGGCTGCTGCGGCTGACGGCCCTGCTGGCCCGCAAGGTGAGAAGCATTGCCCTCCCTTTCCAACATAAAACCTGCAACTCACTCACACTCTGGCGTCTGCAGCTGCACCGATGGTCGAGCCAACCGGCTCCAATGACGGGTGTAACTGCACGTGCAACTGCCCCGTCACTATTGCGGTAACGCAAACAGCGACAGCGAGCGCCACCGCCTAATGCGCCTAGCTGAGTTGTCAGATGCAATGCACATACAAGCCATTGCCTTTGCTTGCCAACAAAAGAAATAAACCATCCATAGTGCTGTCCGATCCACCTCTCTCGACAGGGTGCCGAATGAATTGCTTGCGGATTGCGACCGGCGAAGACGGATGCTGTCGCTCGGTCGCTGGGGTGTAGACGATTCCGGGAGACCGTCGGTGTACTGTGCCGGTCCAACAACGATGCCATCGCGCGCAACCATCCGGCGTGCCTGTCGATCCCTGGACAATGCACGCCTGAAAAGATCTTGGAGGCCTGTGGTCGCATGGGCGCCATCCGCTGCATCCAGAGATTGACTAAAATGTATCCGTGCAGTGGCATCGTGGCGTTTGTTGCGGCGCTCTACGCCGGTCGCATGGATGTCATGGGACGATTCCGATCGGTGGACTACTGCTACGTCATCTGCAACATCCGATGGCCGGATCGATGTGCTCAAGTGGGTCGAACACGAAATCGGAGGATGGAGCCATGATGGGTGCCACTGGCTAGTGTTGTGCCACTCTGCGCTGTTGTACGACCGAATAGCTGTGCTCAAGTGGGCATCCGGATGCAACACCAAGATCCGGATCTCAGACCATGTACGATACAATCTGTTTGGTGCTGATAGGCATCTCGCGATGCTACGCTGGCTCGTTGGCGCCGGGCACATCACACCGGACCACATGCACCTAAGACCGGCGGCCCAGGGCGGGGCCGTTGGCGTCTTGGCGTGGTTGTGTGAAGAGTGCGGTATAGTGCCCGACGAAACGACGATCTCGTACGCTATCAACAACGCCGGAATGGATGCTCGAGACTCGACGTCGGTTGATATCGTTGTTGATAGCGTACGAGATTGTTGTGGGCGTAGTGCAATGGTTGTGTGCACGCGACTGTCCGTGGGGCTTTGGCACATGTCGCACCGCCATCCTGAACGACGACGTCGAGATCCTCCAGTGGCTGCTCGCCAACGGATTCGAGTGGATCGCCAGGATCGCGGCCAAGGAAAACAAAGTCGGTGTGTTCCAGTGGCTGGCTCGCGAACGGATCGCGCTGCTCGATCTTCACCGCTTCATTGGTTGGTTGAGCAAGAACGGATCGGTGGCCCGGTGGATCGCCGGTGGCCGTCAATATTGCCTGTGGAAAAAGCACACAGTGGATGCACAAAGAAAGGATTGAGAGAAGCTAGGATCTTAGGGTTTGTGTTTATGGTGAAAACCAAGCTAAGCAACAAAGCTCCTGCCCAGATTGCTCGTCGATGGTCGTTCAGGCGGTCCAGGTTGCCGCCCTGGACAAAGATGTAATCCAGGGCCGCCTCCATGGTCTCGCGATAGTCCTCGGGACCGCCGCATCCACACCTGGAGTTGATCAGGGGAGAATATTCCCTGGTGTCGGGATGGTCGCACCAGAGCGCCGCCCACTGGGCGTAATCGCGGCACGGCACCTCCCACAGAAGGGTGGTGGCGATTGCGCAGTGGTCGGCGCGGTGCTCCGCGTAATAGTCCGTCAGGCTCTGGCCAGGTGCGCGTGCCGGCGTGTCCGGCAGTAGATGACGAGGCAGCGGCATGTCGTCGCGGACGTTCCAGTCAAACGGGAGGGGTACGTAGAGTTTGTCCATCGTCGCTGACATGGGCGCAAAGGGGGAACAAACATGGGAGGGTGAAGATCGCCCCACAGGATCCGCCATTTATTTGTTCGCACGCAGGATGGATGAAAGGCAGCGCTTCGCAATGTTTGCAGACAAGGTCTGGAGTGAGTGCAAGCTGGGTCCATTTTCTCCCGACCTGGACGACAATCACACGCGCGAGCTCTTCAAGATCGCCGAGTGCGCGCGTGCAAGGTCCGATCCTGGAGCGCTTGACCGCATCCGAACAGCGGGCACACCCGCAGCAATGCCGAAATTCGCACGACCTGGACGCCAGGATCGCCCTTCACGTGCAGGGCCTGCGGTCAAACAGTGGCCGTGGGATTCTCTCCGCCACATCAAGGATCGCGTGCGTCATGGACGCCCTGGAGAACCAATAAATGCACCAGCCAGATATTATCACCAAAACCAACCATGCGAAAGGACTACGGCACCATCGTGGACAGGCTGCGGCTGGCCGAGGGTTCGGCACGAGATGCCGTTGACAGGATGGCACGGAGGGGGAGCGACATCGAGATGCTCAAGGAAGCCACCGAGAGGATGGAATCAGAGAGCACGACCTTTGTCATCACGACGGACAATCACGGATGCAATGTCGGAATCAAGTGGGTGTGCTCTGTGGCGTGCCTTCAGTCGCCCGATACGCCGATCGCGTCCGAGGTAGAACTTGAAACTTGGAAAGGTGCCATCCTCGGCCTTCTCGATGGTCAGATGTCTGCTTTCGCTGTCCCATTCATCCTTGAACTCCTCGTATTCCTCGATCAGTTCGTGGTAGAGGGTGTCCAGTTGTTCGTCGCTCGGTTCCATGGCTGTGGAATGTGGGAAAACACCTTTGGTTATTTATTTATGGCCATGTGATTGCAACTTTTGACGAACGACGCGAATGTGGATGTCAGAATAAAAACACAGTGAAGCGGCGTTTATATGAGGGTCGTGGACTGGACGCGGCTCCATCGTTGGCTCGAGGTGTCTGGCGTAGGCCCGGCATCGCTCGATCCCCTCGTACCCGATGGCCTCGATCTTGTCGGCGTCTGAGACGATGTCACGCAGGATCGTGAGGTCGCCCAGGATCTTGGCTGGATGGCCGTCACGGATCTCCTTCGAGTGGGACGTGTTGTCGGAGATCTCGAGCACCACATCAGCCAGCTTGAGATCGCCGTAGAAGGCCGAATGGACCTGGACGAAGCCACGTTGGGGTACTTGTGGTCGATGGCATCGTTTAATCTCCTTCAGTTCCTCTTGCATTTCTGAACAATCCACAAGCTTGAGAGCCAATTCTGATTGTATCTCTCTCCCTCTCTCTGTGAGTGTGTGTGAGTGTGTGTGTGTGAGTGTGTGTGTGTGAGTGTGTGTGTGTGTGTGTGTCTATGTGACCTCTTTCTCTACTCTATCAAAAATTAAAAACCCAAAAACAATAAACTCCTTTCATAAAAAAAAACCTGCTTGCAATTGACCAAGTTCACTCATGAGCCCCACGTCTCATCTGGTTTGTAGGCTAGTATATATATTTATATATATATACATATATATAAATATAAATGTATATAAACCCTATAAGATGGAGGTGATTGTGTGGAAGGTCATTTTGCAAAACAGGCTTTTTGGCACAATGGTCTTTGGCCCCAAAAACAACTAAGGTCCATCATATTTGTGTATGGTGATCAGATTGGTGATCGCTTTTCCAAGTAATGATAAATCTCACTGGGCCCATAGCTTGTCATTTGGTAAGTCTGTTGTTTGGGCTTTCAGAAAATATGCATGTTGTCCAGACATTGCTTTGTTATTGCAGTGTGCCAGGCCATCACACAAGTGTCATTCCCAAAAGGTGTTAAGTCACAAATGGTGGTGAGTGCAGAAGTGATTGCTTTTCCAAGTAATTGTGAATGGTATCAGCTTCATAGCCTTACATCCATCTCATCTAATGTCTGGGCATGCATGAAATGTACCTGTCAACCATACATTTCTTCTTTATTGCAGTGCTTGGCCATCACTTGGGTGGGTCTCACCCCAAAAACAGCTCCCTTGTATCAAGGCTCTCATGCCTCAAACCTTGCCTGTCTGGTAGAAGCCTTCAAAAAACTGGCCTAGCCAAGTTTTGGCGATTTGTCTGATTTTTTGTGGCCCATATGTGATTTTCCTAAAATTAAAAAAAGCCTGGGCGCTGTAGGGCCTTGTGATGCAATGGCATACCAGTTACTGACGTATAGCTACTCATCTTGTAGCCTGATTTTTGTTCTATCAAATAGCTTATTCAGATTGTCGATTGCGTGAGGTCGTACCGTTTTAAAAAATAAATACCTAAAAAATAATTCAAGGAAATTCAAAGAAAATCGGAAAACTCGCTTACACGATTTTTTCATGCCAAACCAATGGCATATCCAACAAGATGGGCAATTATCGAACAAGATGATATAGGATACATGTTGAGAGTCAGGTCCAAAACCTCAAAAAGTACCCCACATAGACTTTATTGCTGCTGCTGCTCCAGTGTGTCCACGCCCAGTCCTTGCACGCCACCTCAGCTGGCACCCACTGTGTCACCACCACCTCCCTGTTCCTGCATCAACTTGAAGTGCTCTGACATACTGTTGAAACCAACCAACCAACCAACAAATACAAACACAATCCAGAAGCCAAGCAGCCCACAGTTTCTGATGCAAAGGGTGTTGGAAGTAAACATCCTCTCAATGTGACAAACACCAATGCTTTAATTGATTCATGAAACAGTGCACTTGAGCACAGACCAACAGTGCATTCAAGTTGCACACTGGATGGTGACTGAAGCTTTGTTGTGCCCTGTGAAGCAGACACATGGGTATATCTTTTGCCCACTGTTGAATGCTGCCTGGTCTTTGATTGTGCCAATGTATGTCCCTGTATTTTGAAATAAGAATGAACCACACTACCAATGTTAGGGTACCATGGCACGTTGGGTGGAGGCAATGTACCATTTTGATAAAAGCACAACCAACAGGACTCAAAGTCTACAGACATGGTGATGCAATCATTCCTGAGAAACCTGACCACACCAGCTCTGAGAGGTCTCTGGTTTGGCCTTGGGTGAACAGCCAAGTTCCATTACAGCCCCACCTGACAATCATTGGAGTTCAGTGGACTCACCAATGGATCAAGTGGTCATCATCACACATATAGTAAAACATACTCATTTTCCTGTTTGCCCAGGTAGTGATTGGGCAGGCAGTCCTCCCAACATTGCTCCCAGAACAACAGTGTTGCTGGAGCCCACAAGCTTGAACTCAATGGTATTCTATGAGCGACCATTATGTCAACTGTCAGTTGTGGTGATAATGGCAATGGTTGTCAGGGAAGATTGTCAGTACCTGTGTAAGTCCAGTGGTGAGGATGTTCAGATGACTGGTGTAGAGTGTGGAGACAGTTGTGCCTGCAGTGTCCACTTGGTCCCAATGGGTGCTGAGCAGGGCCTGTGACTGGATGAACTTGAAGACTGGTTTTGGTTGAGCTTTCATGTTGAGCAGAGGCTGTTGTCTGGCATTGATCAGTTGGAGGGCTTTGTTCAATTTGCCAATCCCTTTGATCTGTTGCATGGCTGATGAGGTGGTGGCGGCCTCCTTCTTGTTGTCCTGTATCAGCTGGTGCTTGAACTGACCCAGTGTGGCTTCCACAAGCCTGATGTTCTCCTGCAATGATGTTGCTGTTGTGACTCAGAGGCTCTTCTTGATTGATGGCAGACGCTTGGTGAGTTTACCAAGGTCAGTGTTGAGCTTGAGCAACCCCTCCAATGAGTACTTGTCATTGTTGCTGGCCAGTGGGTAGAGATTGAATGGCTTGGGAAGGGGTGTGAGTGTGATGTGACACTGCCATGAGGTCATCATGGTGGACAGGTTGAGCAGGCTGTGAATGGGCTGGTGGGTTGCCTTCCAGTGTCCCACTTGATCCAAATTGCTGCCCTGCATATCAGCCATAATAAAACAAAATCCATGTGTCTGGATGTTTGAGATGAACTGACTGCAGGTGCTCCCTGATCTTGGTGTTGGTGGTGACATGAGCTTGAATCTGCTTCATAATCATTGAAAGTTTGGACCCTAGCTGGAGCCCCACAACAAAGAGTTATGGCATGCCCTTGGATGTCACCCCCCCCCCTTGACAGCATGCAGCAGATTATTACTGTCTGATGGTCTCTCCTCTCTCTTGCCTGCTGATGATGGGGTTCTTTTGCTGGACTGCCTTGTCCAGCTGGTGCCTTGTCTGCTTGGGTTTCTTTGGCCTTCCTCTTCTTCATCACAGCACAGTTGATAATCTGGTGGGGCAAAAACAAGCCACAGTGAAGTATTTGTATTACCCTGAGTGAGAGTTTTCATTGGGTTTCCTATTTATTCATGTTCAGTGGCTGTTGGATGCTGTGCAAGTGGTTGGGAGGGTGCTTTGAAGTGATGTTGGGCTTGTCATTGATGTAGTGGATGCGCATGGTGGCCTTGTCAACCTGATTGAACACAGTGCCTATCTTCT
Source organism: Acanthamoeba quina (assembly GCA_000826445.1). Taxonomy (NCBI): domain Eukaryota; phylum Discosea; order Longamoebia; family Acanthamoebidae; genus Acanthamoeba; species Acanthamoeba quina. Next base: position 6,107 of record CDFN01060094.1, on the reverse strand, counting down.
CAATGAGGAGGACAAATGCAGGCGGTGATGGAAGTGCAATGAATTGGTTCTTGCTGGTTGCCACAAGAGTCACCTTGACGCTGGTTGTTGTAGTAGTAGGTAAGGTGAAGTTAGCTGAGCGAGTGTGGTGCATGTGTTGGTAAGCCACATCTGATGTTCTTGCTTGATTGCTGATAACACAACCAAAGAGACAGGCCTTTTTATGGGGCAGGTGTCGGGGTGTAACGCGTTTAACCCAGAATTCGATAGCTCCGACCGGCAGAAGCGGCCAAAACTGAATTCAGCAAACCTGGGCCAGACGGCCAAAACGTATTTCTGAAACTTTGTTTGCGAAATCTTAACAACTGGCTGTGTTGTGCCTGCATGCATTTCCAAGTTGCGAGATGACGGACCGACTATTGCCTGCCTTGCCTTCGCCCGAGGCTGCCCACAATTTCGTCCAACAGATTGAAGCAGGCCTTCAAAATCTCTCCCTCAGTATGTCTTGCCCCCCTCCCTCCGGCGCCTGTTTATTGACGTACCGTGCCGTGGTCGCAGCCGACGAAGGAGAAGCTGAAGAGCAGTCTGGAGCCACGCAGCGAGGCGCATTTGAGGCGCTGCCCGATGAAGTCACCTTCCACATCATGTCCCTCCTCGGCGGGCCGGCCGACTTGCTCTACTCTGTGGGCATGCTCAACACCTGGTGGCGCGATTTTGTGGTTGACGATGCCCTGTGGAAACGGTACCTCCCGCGTGCGCACTTGGTCGCACGCCGTTGTGTTGCACGACGCATGGGGTGGCGTGTTGGCTCACGCACCAGCCACGACGTGCGCCAGGTTGTTCCATTTTCACTTTCCAGCACACCGATGGATGGGCGAGACGGTGCAATGGATTCCCACAGCCAACTGGCAGTCCAACTTCAAGCACTATCGGGCCCTGGAAAGGTGGGTGGCCCTTGTATGCTGTACCTGTGCGATGTTGATGTTGAGGGTGATGGAGCTCACCATCATTGCGGATTTGGGGGCAACAGGAATTGGCGGGACGGGCGGTGTCTGTCGGTGAAAACCTTCTCCGACTCGGACACGGTGCGCTGCGTGCAGCTCTCAGCAGAGGAGCGAGGGTTCGTGCTGAGCGGCAACGAATCGGGAGATATCACGCAATGGACCATCAACAGCGGAAAACAAACCGCCAAGATCGAGGCACACGACGGGCTTGTGCGATGCATGAGGTAATCACATCTCTCAGACGTTCAGACCGTTTCCATCCCCTCCGTCGTGGTTGCTTAATTGTTGGTGTTGGTTCCGCGTGCGTTCCGCTCCAGGCTGATCGACAATGACTCGAAGCTGGTGTCGTGCGCTGATGAACGGGTGATAAAGATGTTCGACCTGGACAAGAGAGGAAAGCTCATTCAGAAGTTCGAGGGTCACAGGGTAAGCCTACTCAGGCCATAGTTGAACATCCGGGTTTATGTGTTGATGTACATGATGGCGTGTAGGGCGGGCCGTGGATGGTGCAGATCGAGGGCAACCGGATGATCTCACAGTCGCTCAAGGACATCCGGCTGTGGGATCTGGAAAATGCCAACTGTGTGCTTAGTATCCCCACATCGACCTACTCTGCCGAGAGCGGCCGCTGCTTCCAGTTTCAGGGTACACACACACACACACACGCACACAACACGACACACGTTCTGAATAGGCCACTCACAACCACTGTTGGGAGAGCAGGAAATCGCCTGGTCTCGGGTTCGGATATCGGCTCAATTCATGAGTGGGACCTTCGCACCGGCAAGCTGGTCTCTACCATTGAGTACTTGGCTGGCCGCACTGCACGCGCGCTCGCCGCAACACTAATCTTTTTTTCATTTTTCTTTCCTTTTCTTTTTCTTTTTGCAGTGCTCTACCACGCGATGACCCGATCTGGTGCCTGCAATGGCACGGCGATCGCCTCATCGTACTTTTATCTTCTCTTCTCTTCTCTTCCTTCCCCGCCCGCTATGTAAATGCTGAAGACTTTTTTTTTCACACCACTGCTACTCCAGGTGGGTGGAGGCCATGTCACGTACGGCATCATTCAGATCTATGACGGCGGCAAACTGCGCACAACCCTCAACGCCCATACAGGTATCGCACACATGCACCCACATGTGGGTCATACGGCGCTAACGCCTGGCGAGTGCCGCAACTGTGTGCTGGCAGGTTCTGTACGCGAACTGCAATTCGATGCGATGAAGCTGGTGAGCGGTTCACGAGACTGCACCATACGCGTGTTCGACCTTACGCGTCTTGAAGAATTCGCCGACGAGGGTGAGCGACAACTCCAGTCCCCCGGCCAATACGCTACACAATACCCTAACGGTGGTGTGTCGTACTGTAGCGATAGGGACTGAGCACACAGCGGAGCAAGAGCTGCCGCACTTCGTGGTGGGAGTACCAGGCGGAACGCAACACGCCGACCGCGTCCGTTCGATCCACTGCTCTTCGCGACGCGTTGTTTCCGGCGGTACCCTTCCCAGAGCCCCTTGAGCAACTCATACGTTTCGTCAACTCATCATCTCCCTGTTCCTGTGACAGCCAACGACAAGACCGTCAAGATTTGGTCTTTCCTCGAAGACGAATAAGTGAAAGACGATGCTGAGCTGCTCGTAGGCCTCCTTGAGGTGAGGTGAGGCCTGCCCTACCACCCATAAAAGAGAGGCTAAGTTGACTCCAGGGCCCGCACCTTGCGAAGTCCTACGAATACGCTGAGAAAGGAGCGTAGTGCAATGGGAGTACTTCGAATTTCAGCCTGTCACGCTGGCGACCTCGGTTCGATTCCGGGCGGTGTCGATGCTTACGGCGTCGGCGCTGTGGTGTAGTGGTAGCATGCCTTCTCGACTCCCTGCCGCAATCTCCTTCCTTCCTTTTTGTCAGTCGAACAAGACCAGACAGACAACAGGCTTTGATCCCACCCACCACGCCTGCAGGCGAAGGCGCATGTGGCGAACGCACTTCATTTTTGGTCGTTTGACGAAGGTGGGTGGAGTGTTCGCTGTTCTACTTCTGGCTCTTGGTCCTGATGATTCTGGGCTTTTGCTGGAAGGTCGCCTCGGGCTTGGTGGGCTGCGGGTCCGAGCTAGCCAGCATGGGCGACACGCCCTGGTAGTCGGGCAGGCCGAGGGCCTTCTTGATGAAGGGCACCTTGAACAGGCCCAGCTGGCACAGCGAAAACAAGTTCGACGAGAACCAGTAGATGTGCGTGAACTGCCGCCGCGCAGGAGAGAAAAGACGCGATGTGGTCGCACGTCAGCAACGGCGTTGACGGGGGCATCGGAGAAGAGGGACGCGTACGATGGGAAGGCTGGACGTGGCCGGAATGGCGAGCACGGAGAAGAGTCGCAGGAAGTTCTTGAGCGCCGGGTTGCTCTGACCGCCGACACCATCAGAGCCCAGCTGTGTGTGCCACAAACGCATGCCCGACGATGGAGTATTGGAGCTGCGTCAGTTGGCCGCTCTAGAGCGCGAATTGTTGCAACAGCCACTGAATGGCTTGGGAGCGCGCTGCGTACCTCGATGGTGGCGAGCATGGTCAGGGAAGTGAGGATGGGCATGATGTAGTAGGGATCCGCCGCCGACAGGTCGTGGAAGAACAGGAAGCTGGCATCCCGAAGTCCCGGCTCCTCCTCAGCTACAAGTGCCACAGGGGTCAGTCAGCTCAATGAAGGAATGCGTAAATTAAATATTTAATAATTTAAATAAATTATTAAACAATATAAATAAATAAATAAATAAATCAGAGTTAGTGCGTACCAAGCTTCCTGGTGGTGAAGAAGAAGCTGACGAACAGGGGCGTCTGCACGAGGAAGGGCACCATCGTCTTCCACATGCTGACACCGGACTGGGCCATCATCTTCCTCACCTGTGACCGGCACACGCATGTGAGACGCGTAAGGGCGGTCAAGACGGGTAAGAGGCGTTGGATTTGTGAATTGGAGCCGCAGCCGTACCTCCTCGCGGTACTGCATGGCGACGTTGACGTCCTTGCCGACGTTGGGGCCGTACTTGGCCTTGATCTTCTCCAGCTCTGTAGTCGGCCGACACCGCACAGAGGTAAACAAGAAGCTCACACTGTGTGCGTGTGTGTGTGTGT
>CDFN01060092.1:2989-21735 GCA_000826445.1 Acanthamoeba quina | reverse complement strand
CGGAGAGAGTCTAGCGTCTTAGACGCGGAGGGCGTAGAGCTGGAGGAGGGCGCGCAGCTTGGCGGCCTCGTCGTCTTCGGTCTGTTCCTCCGCCGCAGCCTTGGCCTCTGCTTCTTCCTCGGCCTTCTTCACCGCTTCTGCTCACCCAAGACTTATTAGCACCCAACACCACAACGCTAGTGGTGATGGTGATGATGGTAGTGGACGCACCGGCATTCCTGCAGGCCATGTCGATGGCGGTGACCCACTCGGCGCGCTCCCGCTCGGACCCACCACAGAATCGGGTGGAACCGACGGTCGGGTTCATGATGAGGAACACGAACTGACTCTTCTTCTTTTTCTTCTTCTCCTCCTCGGGCTTGGCGGACTCCACCTCCACCGCGCACCCCTCGAGCTCGATCACTCCGTGCGGCCAGGCGTCCTGCGGTGTGGTGCGTGAGAGTGAGTTCGGACATAAAAATCGTTGAGTTCAAGTCCGATTCACGCCAGACGAAGAGGGGCACAAGAGGGGCGCTGCGCCGCACCGTTCGGCTGCCGAAGAGATAGAGTCGGCCCTCCTTGAGCGAGAGCCAGTTGCTGAGCCACCGGCCGGGGCTCTCCTCGTACATGAGCGTGCCCTCCTTCTCGGCGCCGGCCTGGTAGGCCGACCTCTGCTGTTCCGCTGCCGCAGCCTCAGGCTGCTCTTCCTCCTAATCACGCACACGCGCGTGTGAGGTCCAGTGCGTGTCGTGTCGTATGCCGTGTGTCGTGTCGTGTCATGTGCAAGCCATGATACCTCTTTCTTGAGCTCGTCGATGCAGGCGGTTATGGCCTCCATCCACTCCTTCTGCTCCTGCTGGTTCTTGGCCACGATGTAGTAGTCGCGGTTCAAGTTGGAGACGTGGAAGCAGAACGGCTTCCGGGTGGAGTTGAACACCGAGCACCGCCGCAGCGAGATGGTGCCCTTGGGCGTCGCGTCCGACGGGCTCGCGTAGTAGCCGATCGACTCCTTCTTCAGGATGAACCAGCGGTCCTTCCAGTTCCTCCTCTTGGCGCCCTTCTTCGACAGATAGCCCACCTTGATGACGTCATCCGGCAGCTCGATCTGGTCGCGACCACCCCGCGGTGACGTCAGCCAAAGAATTCCAAGCACTCAGATGGATGGGCGCAAGCGAGAAGGTACCTTCTGCGTGAGGGAGGCCCCGGGGGCGGGCTTGGCCACGCTGACCCGCCTCTGCTTGTCATCGCCGGCCACGGAGGCCCTCCGCTCGTCGCCCTCGTCGGTCTCGTCGTCGCGGGTGATGTACTGGAACAGATTCACCTCCTCCGCGCTGACGTCACCTGTGTCGTGTGTGTGTTTGTGTCGTGCGTGCGCGCGGTCAGGGCGATGACCGCCAAGTGGGGGGGGGGCAGGGTTGAGGGCCTACCCTCTTCCTGCTTCTCGGCGTAGTAGTAATAGGGCGACGAGTGCTTGGAGGCGTGGTAGAAGGCGGGGCTGTCGTCGGCATTGCTCTTGCGCTCCAAGGCCAGGGACGACGATGACGACGACCCGGCGGCGGCGGGCTTTGGCGAGTTCTTGAAGAAGGCGCCGCGCTGCTTGTCGCTGCTGGGCGGCTGGGGCGAGCCGGCCACGGTCCCGGCGCCGATGGCGAGGGTGCCCAGGAGGTCCTTGACCTCGGCCTCGAGCACCTTGAGCTCGGCGTCGCCCAGCTTGGCGCCGCTGCGCAGGTGGTTCCACAGCTTGTTGATGAGCAGCTTCTGCTTGTTGGACTTGGACGAGAGCGAGAAGTTGCTTTCCATGAGGTTGAGCTTCTCGTTGCGCTCGCCGCGCAGCACGAAGCGGAAGGCGTTGAGCTCCTCGGCCATCTGCTGGCGCTCCTGCTCGAGCTCGCCGACGCGCTCGTTCAGCTTGACGAGGCTCTCTGGCGCGGCGTCATCGCCGACGGCCGAGGCGCGGGCGGCCACGCTGCCCCACACCGAGCTGCCGATCGACAGCAGGGCCGACGTGGCGTCGTGAATCTTCTGCACCCACTTCTGCCGCTCTTCGCTGTTCTGGCAATAGAACTGCCACTTCTTGTGGGTGTCCAGATTGGTGACCTCGAAGCCGTGCTTGCCCGTCGCCGTTTCTGAGTTGAAGAAGACGAGGACGTCAGATTGGTGAGCCTCAAAAGAAAGTATTGACAAGAAGTTAAAAAAAGAGGGGAGGGCGTACTGTCAAAGTCTTCGAGAATGCGGACAACGCACTTGTTGAGCGCGGCGAAGCCCGCGAAGGAGGCCTTGGGGCCAGCTGTCTTGGAGAGCACCAACGCGTCACTGACATACACCACGAATAGACCGTTTAGGGTGAGCTGAACTTGAGCAATCGGGTCGATGGGTGAACACAAGGCCAAGGCCAATGCCGTACTTGAAGAGGTAGACGTGGCCGTCCTTGACCTGCTTCTTCTTGATCTTCAGCGGACCCTCCAACACCAACTTGCGACCGGCTAACGCGATCTGGGTCTGCGTTGTGTAAGATTTTGCAAGTGAGAGGGGGGGATGTCGGCCACACGGTCTCACCCCACAAAACACAGCTTTGCTGGCGCACCTCGAGGCCGTCGAGCTTCTTCTCGATGTCGAAGAGCTTCTCGATGTCCTTGGCCTCGGCCTTGCTGAGGTTGATGGCGGTGGCGGTGCTCTCCAGCCGGAGAATCGTCTCCTTCCATTTGCCCGGGTCGGCTTCCGCCGGCAGGTACTTCGTCAGCTCCTTCAGCGTCAGCGGGTAGTGGCAGATTCTGGTGTGTCGCAAACGTGGCATGATCGCGTCAGAACGAGTGCTGCGCTGTGTGCGTGTGTCGTGTGTGGTGCGTGTGTCGTGTTCTGTGTGTCGTGAATGGTGTACCTCTGAAGCGGCTGGATGAGGAAGCTGCGCAGCATGTAGAGGTTGAACTGATTCACGACCTCGAGTTTCTGCAGACGATGAGACAACAGCGAACGGGCGGCCTGTTAGGTCCTGGCAGGCTCACTGCAGGTGTTGATGTGGTGAGCGCCGCACCTCAATGAACGTGCAGAAGATCGGGTCCTGAATGAGGGCGTTGAGCTTGTCCTTGGCCCGCTTGTAATTGGCACAGTACTCCTCGTAGACCTTCACCAGAGGCTCCATCTGCTCGTTCACCGTCGACATCACCACCGCCGCCATCATCATCACCGCCACGACCCCATCAATGTCATCGACCGCTCAAATAAATTAAAAAAGAGGCGCGGCGTACCACTTCAGCAAAGACTTCGACGACGCGAAGCAGAGAGATGACCTCGCCTGGCGGGCTCAGCTTCTGGCTGAGTTCGCTGTTGACTTGAAGAAGGCGCTCCACGGGACCCACCAGCGCGGCCTCATCCTCCTTACTCACGATCCCCTCCTTGCGCAGTGGCTCCAAAAAGCCCTTTTTTTTACGTAAAATCCATCATTACGTCCCCCCCAAGATGTTAAATTTCTGGCCATGCGGCTTGATTGATCTTTAGAGAGGAGGATAGCAATCGTACGTGCACGAGAGTGTTGAGGGTGGCGACGTAGCGCTGTTCGCTTTGGACGAGATCGCGGATGGCGTAGAAGTGCGCCGGGAGGGGCGCAGCGGGGCCGCCTCGCCGGCTGACCCCAGATTTGAGGGGAGCCCCGCCCGACGGCGCACCACCCGATACGGGAGGGGCGCCCCCGCCCCCCTGCAGGAGGGTGGGCCGATTGACCGGGCGTGCGGGGGTCGGAGGCTTAGCGCGCTGAGGCGGCGTCGTGGGTGGCTGCTGCATCTCTCAAAAGCAAGTCGACTCTCGAGTCCAACCTGGATCCTCTTCTTCTCCTCCTTGATCGCGAGAGGAACACCGATAGAAGGCCGGTTCGTGTGACGTTCAAGCTTCAAGCAACCACTTCAAAAAAGTGCGCCACCAGACGCCGCAGCTAAATTAATGACTAATGTCGACAACTTCACTGCGGCGCAGGTTGTGGCGCTTTCTTCCTCGTCGAGAGAAAGATGAAGGCTTGAAGGCTTGAAGGCATCAAAAGCGAGTCGTGGTGGGGATGTGATTGATTACAGACCCTTGGGTCGCTTCAGCTGAAACTACAAGCTAAACAGAAAAAAAAGGCGAGGCATACAAATCAAAACACACAGCTAAGGCCTGGGGCAAGCGGCCTCCACAGGCCGACGACGAGAGACCGCGATGAGAGCTTAGAAGAGCTTGGTGGTGACGCTCTTGTGCTCCAGGTAGTTGGCAAGGGCCTCCTCGCCGAGCTCACGGCCCATGCCGCTCCTCTTGAAGCCGCCGAAGGGCTGCGCGCTATCGTAGACGTTGAAGCCTTCAAGGTTGGATGACGTGGCGAAGAAAGGTGACGGTCAGCTTCTAGACGTGCAGTGTGCAGCGGCACAAAGAAAAGACAGTAGTGGAACGTACAGTTGACCCACACGGTGCCGGCCCTGAGCTTGCTGGCAACGTAGTGAGCCTTGCCGACGTCCCTGGTCCAGACACCGGCGGCGAGACCGTAGACAGAGTCGTTGGCACGCTCGATGACCTCATCGATCTCGGAGTACTTCATGATCGACATCACGGGGCCGAAGATCTCCTCGCGGGCGATGGTCATGTTGTCGGACACGTCGGCGAAGACGGTGGGGGCCACGAAGTAGCCCTTGTCGCCCACGCGGGCACCGCCGACAGTCATGCTGGCGCCCTCCTTCTGGCCGATGTTGATGAAGTGCAGAATGCGCTCCATCTGCTCCTGCGAGACCTGGGGACCCTGCTCGGTCTCGGCGTGGAGAGGGTTGCCGACCCTCCTCTTCTTGGCGAGCTCAGTGCTCTTCTCAACGAACTCGTCGTACTGCTTCTTGTGCACGAACACACGCGAACCTGCAATTGAAAAGAGGGAGTTGGTGGGTTAAGAAGCGCACGAGTGGCCCACGGGGCGTGGGGTGAGGCGGCCAGCCAGTACCAGCAGTGCACACTTGGCCGTGGTTGAAGAAGAGGCCGAAGTGGGCGCCAGCGATGGCCTCCTTGAGGTCAGCGTCGGGGAGAACGATGTTGGGGGACTTGCCGCCGAGCTCGAGCGTCACGCGCTTCAGGTTGCTGGCCGCCGAGGCAGCCAGGATCTTGTGGCCGACCTCAGTGGAGCCGGTGAAGGCCACCTTGTCCACCTGCAGATGTACCAGAAAAGTAGGTACTTGAGTTATAGATCCTCCCACCAGTGAAAAGGAGCTGCTGCGGCTGAGCAAGAGAACGCACGAGGTTGTGCTTGGCAAGGAGGGCGCCAGCGTTGCCCTGACCGGGCAGAACGTTGACGACACCAGCAGGGTAGCCGGCCTCCCTGATGAGCTCAGCGAGCCTGAGGGCGGTCAGAGGGGTCTGCTCGGCGGGCTTCAGGATGCTCACGCAGCCGGTAGCCAGCACGGGGGCGAGCTTCCAGGCAGCCATCAGCAGAGGGAAATTCCAGGGGACTAGCAGGGGAAGAGACATGAAGAGACAGTCAGTCATTTAGGGATTCAGCACGCGCACGAGCGCAGGGCGGAGAAAGCGCACTGATCTGAGCGGCCACGCCGATCGGCTCCTTGCGGGTGTAGGTGAAGTAGTCGTTGGAGGCGGTGGGGATGGTCTTGCCCGAGATCTTGTCGGCCCAGCCGGCGTAGTAACGCAGGCACTGGATGGTGAGGCTCACATCGGCCTGCGGCGAGCCAAGGGATCTGGGTGAGAACGAATAGTGTTGCATGCTCCCGTGCGTAAGGAAGCAAGGAGGGAAGAGGGAAGGCGAAACGTACGGCGTTGGCGATGTGGACCGGCTTACCGTTGTCCGCCGACTCGAGAGCGGCGAGCTCGTCCCTGTGCAGCTCGACCAGGTCGGCCAGGCGGTTGAGCAGGTTGGAACGATCGTAGCACGTGGCCTTCGACCAAGGACCCTTGTCGAACGCATGGCGGGCTGAGTTATGGGGAGGGGGGAGGGGTCAACAAAACAAGATTTGAAGCGGGGTAGCTCCTTCACTTAATTGAGAAAAACATCCATACCCGAGGCAACAGCACGCTCAACGTCGGCCTCGCCAGCCTCGTGAATGTCGGCCAGAACCTCTTCGTTGGTGGGGTTCACAGTCTGGAAGGTGCTTCCCGAAGAAGAGCTCACCCACTCGTTGTCGATGAACAGCTTGGTGTGCTTGATCTTAGGCTGCAGCAAGGCGGTAGATCAAAATTCGATTCAGGGCGACGTCAGATTCCAATTGCTTAATTTACAAGATTATAGGGTGAGGTCTGCGTACCAGGGTGGCAAGAGCCCTCGCAGCCGACAGGCCGTGCGCGGTGGTGCCCTACAGCGAAGCAACGAATCAGTCAAATGCTGTCTAGAATCTACAGCAAAGGGGCAGCAAGGGCCATACAGCCACGCGAGACGAAGCCAAAGGAACAGTCCTGAGCATTATGAAACCGGTTGAGTGGAAGATGACAAGGGCGAGGTGCTGAGCTGTTGTCGTGCGAAGAGGAACACGGGAAGGCGAGGCGCTTTTATGGGCCGGCTAATGACGGCTGCCTTTGTCTGGTTGGCGGGAAGGAAGAACCAGCCGAGAAACTCGCATTTCTTTTTACTTTTTCTCTTCTCTTTCATCGGCGATAAAAACGGATGGAGAAGGGCGAGTTCGCGGGCAAGACGGTGATCGTGACGGGCTCGGGCGCCGGGCTGGGACGAGCCATCAGCAGGGCGTTTGCACGGGAGGGAGCCAATGTGGTGGTCGTAGACCTTGACGCCGAAGCCGGTGCGCCCCACCTCGCCTTTATCCCTCGGCTTTGCCCGCGCCCCCGGCACTGAAGTGCTGACACTGACCGACGCTCGACATGTCACGTGCTGACTGACGGGCAGGCCGCGAGAACGAGCAGTACATCAAGGAGCAGTTCGGTGCCCAGGTCCTCTTCGTGGAGGCGGACGTCAGCAAGGACGACGACGTAAAGCGCCTGGTTGAGACCACCGTCAGTACCTTTGGTAGGTTGCATCGAGTCACCTTTCACGCCCCCTTGGGGGGGGGGCAGCCCTAGGGCTAACATATCTCCCACCCACCAACACAGGTGGTGTGGACGTGCTGATCAACAACGCGGGCGTGAGCTGGTTCGGCTCGATGTTCGAAGATAACGCTGTGGACCTCTTCGACCGCGTGATGGCGATCAACGTCCGGTGAGTGCGCTCGTTTTGCTGCAGCAACCCAAGCGCCTCGCGACTGTGTGTAAGCTTACACGACACGGCACACACCGGCTTCCAGGGGTCCCTACCTGTGCGCCAAGCACGTGGTCGAGCAGGCCATGAAGAAGAGCGGCAAGGGAGGCGCCATCGTCAACATCGCTTCCACCAGGTGCCGCTCTTCACCATAGCTTCCATGATGCGCCCGTCTGACGCACACCCGCGTCGGCAGGGCTCTTCAATCCGAGCCCAACACGGAGGCCTACTCGGCCAGCAAGGGCGCCGTGCTCGGTCTCACCCACTCCATGGCCGTGTCGCTCGGCGAGTTCGGCATTCGCGTCAACTCCATCTGGTGCGTGAACCCCACACGACTGCATGTTGGCCGCCTCTCTTCTGACTTCTGTGGCCCCGTGCCCCAGTCCGGGCTGGATCGAGGTTCGAGACTGGCAGAAGGCGGGCAAGGCCCAGCAGCCCACCCTCGACGAGTCTGACCACAAGCAGGTCTTCTTCTTCTCTCTTCTTCTTCTTCTTCTTTGTTCCCCTTGTGTTCATCGTTGCGGTCTGGGCTGACTACACGAAACTCTCTACGACGCGTAATGGCAGCATCCCGCTGGGCGAGTGGGGCGGCCGGACGACATAGCGGAGGCGTGCCTCTTCTTGAGCGACAGCAGGAAGTCGGGCTTCATGACGGGCCAGAACATGGTGATCGACGGCGGCATGACCAAGAAGATGATCTACTCGCACGACTTCTCCTCCAAGGAGGAGTGGAAGAAGAAGGACTAGGCTCACGTCACGAACGTCCGCTTCTCATCGTCCTACTTTCTTCATTCCGAAACGAAAGAGCTCTTCTTTACCGGTTTTGCGACGTAGCCTTGTTCGTCTTCTTCTTCTTCATCGCTCTCGACGTCTCGACGCACATATACGTACTACTCGCGAGCGTGTGGTGCGCGGCTCACTCCTCGGAGGCGGTGATGCCGGACTTGTAGGTCTCCATCTCCTTCTCGTAGCGCTTCTTGTCCTCGGCGCTGCGGTCGGCGAAGGGCTTCTTGCCCTCGTCGGACAGCTCCCTCCACATCGCGCCCAGGGCCTTGGCCACCTCGATGCCCTTCAGCTCCGGCTGCTTCTTGAGCACCTCGGCTCTCGAAGCCGCACCTGTACGAGTACGAGCAAGACGACGAAGTAGAGGCTTAGATGAAGTTCTTCATCTTCTTCTTCGACTTACGAAAGCGAGTAGCGCAACGACGAAGCGATGAGGCCGAAGTAGCACACGTACAGAAGTGGAGGTAGGAGGTCATGGGGCGCTTGGGCTCGTTGGCGTCCTTGACCTTCTTCTCGGCGCCCTTCTTGCTCTTGGCGGTCTTCTTCTCCTTCTTGCTCTTCGTCGCTTTCTTGCTCTTCGTCGCCTTCTTCTCCTTCTTGTCGGCCTTCTTCTTGTCCGTCTTCGCCTTCTTGTCGATCGTCTTCTTCGGCGGGGGCGGCTTCTTCACCACCTTCTTCGCAGCCGCGGCCGGCTTCTTCTTGCCCTTCGCGGGAGCCGCAGCCGGCGACGAGGGCGGCGTAGTGGTGGGAGTGGTGGTGGGCACGTCCTGGCTCATGGTCGGTACTGTGGCTGGGGCGGTAGGTGGTTGGTGGTCGGCCGGGGGGTGGTGGGTGAAGAAGAAGAGGCGGGCGCGGCTGCTTTATGGGGAGGCGCGAGGCCCAACGCAGGCAAAGCCGCGCCTCGACGCCTGTGTGCCGGCGCTCGGTCGCCTCTTCGCCATTCGTCCCCTCTGTGTTTTGATCAAACGAAAAGAAAAAACCGAGGAAATCAAAAAGAAAAGCATGCTTGGAGGGGCCTCTTCCCGGCGTGGTGAGCCCCTAGCCGGAGATCTTGAAGTTCCCCTTGGAGTAGAGGAGGTTGAGCTGACGGCGCACCACACCAGCGAACATCAACCAAGGCAAGGCTTTGAAGAACACGAGAGAGCAGAAACCTCTAATCCTCAATGTATGCTGCTGTGGAAGGCACTCCCCCACACCCACACCATCGATCAATTGTCGTTCTCCTCTTCATCATCGGACGACGCCGATTGTTGTACACTTCGCTTTGTCTCGATCTTTTCCACGAACCCCTCCGTGAGTTCAAACAGTTTCTGCGGAGGACACGTCAGGTCAGTAGTAGGAGTTAAAGCAGCCATCGAATGAGCAGGCGTGGATCTACCTTCATGTGCTCGCTCTTGAGGTGGTTGTCGGCTGCTTCCTCGCTACGCCACTGCAGAGGAAGGACAAGGTTCGATGACGCGGGGATGCCACCGCACGGCAATAGTGTGGCGGCGAGTAGGGCTAACGTACCCCCTCCGTGAAGCATACAATGGTGGGATCGTCTTCGTCCTGGAGCACATTAAAGAACATGCAACCTGTCCGTCGCCCCATGAGCCCCACAGCGTTGTGCAGTGCTTAGGACAAAGGAAGTGAGGGTTTCAAACCTTCTTCCTGCCGGCTTAGGTCTCTGATCTGGAGCTCCTCGACAATGTCCTCGAGCGCATCTGTCTTGTCTGCCTTCACATACAACTGCGAGACCTGTCGCCAGCAAAAAGGACGAAGAGCAGCGTCCCCCCCCCCGGGCCGAGTGAGCGGCAGCACCAAATAATTGTGCACTCTTGTGCTTTCACGCGGGTGCGAACCACAAAGACTGGTCCAGCAGCCTTGGAAGATGTGGGCTGTTCCATCTTCTCAGTGCCACTGCGCGTTCCGTGAGGTGGGCGGAAGAAGAAAAAGAAAACAAATAAAAAACAGATGTGGCGCCAAGCACGCTCCCTCTTTGCTGACTCCGCGCTTACGCGTTCCTTGCCCATCCGCACGACACTCTTGCTACGTCCAACACTAAGCACCGCCCCCGTGCCGTCGCTGTGCAGGCACTTCGACCGTCCGCTGAGAACCACTGCCACAATGGAGAAAGGTACCGGCACTGACGGAACCCCCCCCCCCTCTGCGGCACGCTCTTCTTTACTCGAGCTATCATAGATGAACATGACTTGTCAAGCAAAGCCAAGACAAGCAAGAAGAGGGTAGGCATGCACGTCAGCACCAAGTACGCACCCAACCCCAAACTGAAAAGCGAAACTTAAGTGCTAGTGTAGTGTGTGTACCCGCACGTGACTGACCACGTCCGATGACAGAGGCGGGCTGCCGTGCGTCTTCGAGCGCACAACTGAATTAGGCGGGAGTGCAGCCGCCTTCTTCTTGAAGAACCAGCGCACATGGAAGTATGCCACCCAGAACATATTCAAGTCCCACCCGACAGCATCCTTTGTATCTTTTCTGACTGAGCAAGCACCGTTCAGACCACCCAAGCTGCCGGACGCCGAGGTAATCGAAGAGTTTGCACGACAGATGACCAAGCACGGCATCGATGCAAACTGTCTGCTTCCCCATGGCAACTATCTTGGTACTTGGCCTTGCCCTGTTCTGCTCCGCACGTTTATTTTACTGAGCACTCGGTTGGCAGTAAACTTGTGCAATGGCGCCGAGGGTGAAGGCGAGTTGCTGGGTGCGTAGATCCGTTACGTGTACTGGCCGTAGATACCACTGATCATCTTCTCCAGCCAAGAGTAAGGAGTGCTTTCTCGACGAGATGAAGAGGTGTGAACTCCTGGGTATCAAGATGCTCAACATCCACCCCGGGTCCACCAAGGGGAAGATATCAATCGAGGAATCCTGCAAAGGTGCGTTGTTATTGCAGCGCTCCACTCCGATCTCCGATCAGCCACCCTTACATTTATTATCAGTGATCGCCAACGCCATCAACGAGGCGCACAGCCAGGTGGCCAACGTTTCGGTGATCTTGGAGATCACCGCAGGTGGCGGCAATGCGGTTGGCAAAACGTTTGAAGAGCTGAAAATGATCATTGACGGCGTCACAAACACCGGTATGCATGCCCACACTGTTGGTTGTGACTGTTGCGCTGACCGTCTCAACAAAACAGATCGCGTTGGGGTGTGCCTTGACACCTGTCACATGTTTGCGGCAGGCTACGACATCCGCACACAAGAGTCCTACGACGCCACAATGGCGCAGGTGCACGCCTTCGTTGCACGGGTAGGCGGTTCTCTGTTTAACCTGATTTTTGCTGTCACAGTTCGAGGAGGTGGTTGGCCTCAAGTACTTGAAGGCGATCCACTTGAACGACAGCAAGGCCGGCCTGGGCAGCAAGGTTGACAGACATGAAAACATTGGTAGGACGTTGTTCCTTATTATTTTTATTTTTTTTTTTGCTTTTCTTTTTTGACGCCTTGCGTCCGATACAGGTAAGGGCTATGTGGGTCTCGAAGCGTTCAGGTGCCTCATGAACGACGACCGAATGAACGGCATACCCCTGGTCCTGGAGACGCCAGAGGTTCTCTTTGCCTACCATACGCTGACACTGTGAGCTTGGCGCTGATGGCTTGCGCACGCCTTTCCTTCACAGGGCGCGTACCGCGAAGAGGTCAAGCTGCTGTACAGCCTAGAGGGCAATACGGAGCCCTTTCCACCAGCACCTGATGCTCCGGAGAAGGAAAAGAAGAAGACCACCAAGAAGGCGACAGCAACCAAGCGCAAGAAGAAAGAAGCTGAGAGCAATGAGGATGAGGAAGACGAACAGAAGCCTAAGGGCCGCTCGGCGAAGAAGTCGACCCCTCGGCGCGCCAAGACAACGAACCTGAAGTCCGAATACGATGACGATGACGACTTTCAGCCAGTCCCCAAGAAGAGACGGCTCGCCAAGCGAACCAAGAAGCCTGCTGCGCGCGCCAAGGAGGAAGAGGAGGACAGCGACCAATGACGAGCGAGCTAGATAAAGTTGACCGACACGCCGTTGGCGCCTTCCACCAGTTTTTTTCCCTCCCCAACAGAGGCGCCTTGGCTACTGATCATGCAAAAAGAGCAACGTTCTTCGGCAGCATCCTTCAGGGGTGTTTAGCTCGTGGGTAGTGGTGGGACGGGTTGGTCAGGGCGGGCGAATTTCCCTTGCCTTCGCCCGATCTCGGAGTCGACAAATAAGACCTTTACCCAACCGCGTGTCCTCCAACTTCTGACTCCAAACTGCCAACTCAGCTCCGCCAAGCTCAACAGCACCCCCCGCAGTTCGCAGCGCTGCTACGTCAACACTTGACTAGTTGGCCCCTCACCAAGACAGAACCCGCCTGGGCTCGTAAAGGCGCTGCGCCGAGTAACGGCTCCAACGGGAAAAAAAAGGCGACCGACGCCCAGTATTCCTCAACTCGCCCGACATGGACACAACAAGGACACGACTGCGGCCAGACGATGATGGCGCTGAGCCAGCAGAAGCCGAGGCGTCGGTGACGGCGGCGGCGCCGGTGCGGTGTGGGTTCTGTCTAAGCGAGAGAGGCAAGAAGGATAAGTACCGCTCGTTGCACCCCAGCGTGCCGCAGAGCCTGTTGGAAGAAGACACACCGCCTCTTGTGTGTACTCCGTGCTACAACTTCCTATACAGCGAGTTCGCCCGCAAGGTACGCTAACAATCGTTAACTTCCAAAAAGATGAGATGATAATCATCATCATCAATCATCTAGAAATCTACCAAACCAATGACCAATTATTTGATTGACTTGGGTACTTGGTTACTCGCAGTGCGGAGACGACCGTGCGGCCTCTGACAGCGAGAGCGACGAAGAGACCGGCCAGAAGGCGCTCAAACGTCGTTATCCCAACGCCCTTTCCGGTACTACCACCCTCACCTAGGCCTCCACTCGCCCAGTCGCGGCCTCCTCAGCATACAACGCCCGAGGCCCCAGCTTTACGCCGCGGCAGGGGCAGGACCGCCCTGACACCTTCCACGGGCCTACCCACCCACCCTTGTATCGGTGGTACGGGATCCCGATGGTGAAGCGCACAGCACAACCCAGAAAACGGCGCTGTGCGCGCAGGCGACTGGCGTGCTGCCCTTCATCTAAACGGCTAGCCGAGCACATGTTCGCCCGATCAGCCAGCGCCCGGCAGGCGACTGCAACCGTTTTTTTTTTTTCCACGCCTCATTAGCACTAACGATCGGCGTGCCATCCCTTTCTCCCAGCCAACAACGGCCTGTCGCCCGCGAAGCGCCTTTACATGTTGTTGATGGCCAAACTGTTTACGAAGAGTGCCAAGCTACCATCGGTAAGCTACCATCCCACCCAGTCTGTCATTGAATTGTGAGCGTTTTTCCTCATCTGGACGAACTGACTTTATTCTCCTGTAGCTCTCCGTGGACCGGTTCTCCCTCAAGGGCATCCCCTTCACAAGCGACCGGTCCTTTGCGTTCGACCCCAGCAAAGTCCACTTTGGGGTGCGTCATGGCGCCATGGGTGAGAACGGCCAGTCCCCTGTGGCCTCGATGGAGGGCCGCCTGCCGTGGCTGACGTCCTTGCTCACCAAGAACGGGGTCCAGCCTGACACAGGTAATGACGTGCAGATCACCCCATCTCCCCAACCTTACTGACCTTCTCTTTGCGACTGACGACACAGCCGATGTTGCTGTGCGCAAGCGTTCACGTCTGTCTTGGTGCAACCCCAAGAAACCCTGCATCTACTGCCTCAACCATATCGACGCCGTGGCGTCCGGTCTGTCTCGAGGTAAGTGCCAGACGCCAATTGCTGCGTGCGCGTACCGCATGAGTGGCTCACCATCTTCCGTCCGCCACCACAGGCACGCGGAGGAAAAGCTGTCTTTGCATGCCTGCGAGTTGGAAGAGCATAGACGAGAAGACACGCTCGGAGGCCCGCGACGCCGCCTTCTCGGCACTCGATTGCAATGCGGTTTCTCCCCTTGTCCCGGCCCCGGGCCTTGACAGTGAGGAGGGGGCATCAACCCCGCCGCCGCGGTCGCCCACGCACGAATCCAGCGGCAAGACTTGGCAGGAGAATCGCGGCGACAGCGACCGCGAGAGCGAGATGGCGCTGGAGGCAGTAAAGAAGGTCCGCATCAAGAACGAGGCGGACGATAGTGACATGGGCCACCAGGCAGGTGAAAAGGAGCAGCCGGACAGCTCCAGCGGGTCAAAAAACGTCGTCGGCGTAAGTCGGCCAGCCAAGCGCCTCCGCTCATTGCTCCGAGGCGATCAGAAGCCGCGCGCCGTTGAAGAGAGCGCGGCTGCCATCGGTGAGCGCTCGGACGCCGCCGCGCCCGACGAAGGGTGCGGGGATGAAGCAGGAGAGAAGGCGACAGCGGACGGCGGAAACGCGGCCGAGAGGAACGACGCGGAGGCACCACATAGGAAACCGGCGAAGATGGTGCGGAAGAGGCGGCGCGGGCTGTCGGCCGAGCTGCGGTCCCTGCAGCTGTGGAGCCACTGGGAAGAAGAGGAAGAAGACAGCACCAACGATAACGAAAATGAGGAGAGCGATAACAAGAAAGAGGAAAGAAAGAGAAAGAAGCACAAGGAGAACGAGAAGTGGGATGAGGATGAGGAAGAGGAGGAGGAGCAATACCGGAGGGGCAAGCTGCGCAGGTCGGCCAAGAGCAGCGACACGGAAGCCAAGAAGGACGAGCAGCCACGCCGAACGAGGTGGGCCAAGAGGGACTCTGAGTCGGAGGAGGAAGAACAGAAGCGGACAACGAAGCGGAAGGTGGACGAGAAACTGGAGAAGAAGGAAAGGGAAAAGGAAGAAGAGGCGAGGAAGGAGAGGCGAGAGAGCGAGCTGAGGAGGTCGTTGCGGTCGCGGGAGGAGCGGGAGAAGGCCAGACTCGAACGAGAGGCCAAGCTACGCGCTGAGGAGGCCAAGCGTAAGTTGGAACAGGAGAGAAGAGAACAGGAGAAGAAGAAGAAGAGGGGCCAGAAGAAGAAGGACAAGGCGAAGATCGAGCAGGAGAAAGAGGAGGAGATGAGGAGAGAGCGCAAGGAGGAGGAGAAGAGACGCGACAAGCGAAAGAAGAGTACGAGCCAGCTGAAAACGGCGACATCAACGAACTCGACGCCAACGAGCAATGGACCGCCGAAGGAGGAGGACACTGCCGTCGCGGCCCTGCTTAGCCTTATCTCTGAGAATGCTGGTGCGTTGGCGGTCCTAGCTACCACGCGCACCACAACAGCACGCCCTTGCGTTGGAGTGCAAACTAACTTGTCACGAAAAAAATAGCCCCTCAGACACCTGCAGCGCTGCCCGCGTTGGACGAGGCGACAGTGCAGAAGCTCTCTGCCTCGATGAGCAGCCGACCGAGCCTGGCCACCTCCGTTCAGTTCGAGGAGATCGTGCTCGATGACGATGAAGACAACGACAACGCTGACAGCGACAGGCACCGCCTCAGGAAGGCGGCCAAGCCGGGCAACGTGGCAGCAGGCGCTGATCCCCGCCAGACCCACCTGCCCAGCCTGGCCACTCTTTTCCTGGGCAGTTCCCTGCCGCAATCGTCGTCGTCGATCGGTGGCGTCCCTGCGCTCCCACCGTCCCTCCCGCACGTACCCCTCCCGCCATCACCCAGCGGGCTGCGTGCTTCGAGCACTGTTGCCGCAAAGCCGCCAAGTCAAGCCCCACACAGGGCCTCCCCACGCCCCTCCACCCCGCCCTCGCCCTCGCCTACCTCTGCCCCGGCTACACAATCCACGGCCCACTATGCGGGCGTCGGTCAAGCCCTGCCACCTGCGCCGCCTGGATATCCCTACGCGACCGCAGTCGCCAACGCAGCGCGGGCGATGACGCCCCAGCACGCCTACGCGGCGCAGCTGACCGCCGCACAAATGGCGCACATCAACCCGCAGATGCTCCTCCAGCTTCTCCAGTCGCTCCACTTCCCGCCGGGCAGCCAGGCGGCTGCCGCGCACGCCGCCCAGGCCCTGATGTACGCCCCACTCCTCAACCTCCCACCGGGCGCCGCCCAGTTCCGTCCGCCGCCGACCTCCAGCTACCCGTCGGCCCCACCCGCTCCACCAGCCGCCACCACACGAACACACCAGGCAGCGCCGCCACGGACATGGCCTCCGCCCAACCACCACAAGTGAACCACCAAATAAACAATATATTGCGCAGCTATAGCACCTATCCTGTCTAGGTCACCCCAGAGCAAGTCCTTGGCTCACTCCGGTGTGGAAGCGCACTTGCTTGTCTCTTGAGGGGTCACTCCGGTCGTCAGTCAATGGTGAAGGTGGCGGCGAGACGTCCCTTTCAGTGTCCACGCGTTTTTGGCGGTGCCTGATTGGCTGGGAGGTAATTCAGGCCAAAAATATAAATAAGAAAGCGAAGCTGCGACAACGCCACAAAGAGAAGACAACAAGACAAGAAGATGGTGGAACAGCTGAGCGAGGAGCAGATTGCTGAGTTCAAGGAGGCCTTCTCCCTCTTCGACCGCGATGGTGACGGCAAGATCACGTCCAAGGAGCTGGGCACCGTCATGAGGTCCCTCGGCGCCAACCCCACAGGTAACTCTTCACACTTGAGGAGACATTACTTGGCTCCATCTCTCTGCCTCTTCCCTTTCTTGCTCTCTCGCTCAGCTGGCCTCTCATGCATCGTGCACATGATGCTAATGAGCTTCCAATCTTGCAGAGGCTGAGCTGAAGGAGATGATCAAGGAGATCGACACCGACAACAACGGCACCATCGACTTCCCCGAGTTCCTCACCATGATGGCCCGGAAGCTGCAGGATTCGGAGGGTGAGGAGGAGATCAGGGAGGCCTTCAAGGTCTTCGACAAGGACGGCACGGGTTTCATCTCGGCCGCCGAGCTCAGACACGTCATGACCAACCTCGGCGAGAAGCTCACCGATGAGGAGGTCGACGAGATGATCCGTGAAGCCGACGTCGATGGCGACGGCCAGGTCAACTACGACGAGTTCGTCAAGATGATGCTCGCCAAGTAAACCATTTTACAAGATCTTGTACAAAATCAACAAATCGCATTCAATCACATATCTGGTACAAAAGAAAAGGTGTGGAAAATCAACTTTAGGCAAGAGTCGACGCAAGCAAGCAAGATGGAGGGCCACAAGCGCCGCTGCGGTATGGTGGCGCTGTGGTGCGGGGTGGTGCTGATGCTGGTTGTGGCTGCCTCTGCACAGGACTACACCTTCGACGAAGAATTTCTGGTGCGCCCTCTCAAAGATGGTCGAGTGTTGGTGCACTGGCAGTTCATCACACGATGGCACCCCGAAGCTGGCCAAATCGCAGGTTTGCGCGCAACGAACAATCAGCCCTCTTCATTAATCCGTTCAATCATTCATTCATCTCAAATCTCGCTTCGTTCAACGCGGTGCAGACCGAGCAAAGCATTTTGGTCTGTTCCCCAAGACGCTCGGTCAGATCGTCCAGAGGTTCTCTGTGCAGGAGCTTCATCTTTCGCTCACTCAGGTACAAAGCACGCTTCTTCATCCATGGCAACCTACAAGACCAACCTCCTGCTTGTGCTGTACGCTAGGGTCGCTGGGACTACGCACAGTGGGGTCGGCCATTGCTGCCTGCGCCAGTGGGCGCTGAGCTGTGGTCCTGGCTGCAGCCTTCTGATGAACGCGAGTACATATTCTCCAAAGTTGTTGTGTTGTTGTGTTGTGTGTGTCGTGTGTGTGGTGTGTGCTCACGTCGGTTGCCAGTGTGGGAGAGCAGTGGAAAGGCCTCACGCACGCCCTATCGGGACTCATGTGCGGTTCTCTCAACCTGATCGACACCAAGAGCACTTGCCAGCCCAACACCTTCTTTCGTCCCTCTTCTCCCTCCACCGCCGACCAAGGCACGTTCGCCCCTCCTTCACCACAACTGTAATGGCCTGTGCCTCATCGTCGACCTGCACGAACAGCCTCTCTGCGGTACGGCGCCCTCCCGCGCGAAGCCGTGTGCACGGAAAACCTCACGCCCTGGACGAAGCTTCTGCCCTGCCGCCTGAAGGTTCTCCACCAGGCGCCACTTCGAGTTCTCATTCGTCCGAACTAACTGTAGCCCGCACGCGCAGGCCGGCCTTGGCTCGCTCATCAATCCCGTCCAGCTGGCCGACAGTCGCTTCCGTTCGCTGACACTTAACGTGCTGGTGCGTACCTGAGCCGCGCCACCCACACCAGGGTGAAAGTGCGGGGCAGAGAGCGGGCATTAGTGAGCCGTGGGTGAGCAGTGTGTGAGCTGTACTCACGATCCCCTGTTCGCTTGGATCCAGGTCAACGGCACCGACATGGAGCTTGTGCAAACGCTGAGCGTTGTGCTCGCCCCCAGCTCACCAGGATCTGGCGATCGTGCGTCACGCCTTCTTCTGCTTCTGCACCGCACGGCTAACTTGTTGGCCTTTTCCGCGACAGAGCTCGACCTCCAATCGGTGCTGGGCGCAACGCTGCAGTCATCGTGCCCACTGGCCGGAAGCAGCGCTTTCTACGTCGACAACTCGCTGTTGCCGGCGTCATCCGACGAGTCCGCACCCTCGCCAACGCGCGGTAGCGTGACACGCCACAATGCCAGCGTGCTGGCCGACACCTTCCACCTCCAGGTGCGCGATTTCCCGCTGCTGTGCCTTTTCTTGCGTTGAACTCACATCGCGCCACAGACCGGAGGAAGGAGCCTGCAGGTGGCGGGGAGCGAGCTTGCTTGGCCCGAGGACAAGCTGCACGTCCACAGGTTCGTGCTCCTCCCTTCACCACACGCACACGCACCACCGCACACGCACCATCGCACACGCAC